>BSCZ01000559.1:0-32085 GCA_027924225.1 Bjerkandera adusta
CGCAATCTACCACCAGACCCGCCTCCGCACCGCCGCCGTCCCCGTCATGCTCGTCTTCCTCTACCTCGCTGGCATCACCGTCATTCACACCACAACACCCATATTATTCTCCAACGTCAACGCCCTTTTGCCTCTTGACGCCGCGTCGCATCAATTGCCCTCGAGTACAACTGTAACACCGGTTCGCTCCTTGGTGGACAAGGCTTTGACAACGTTAGCATTTCGTTGTCAATGATTCTATATTCTGCTGATGGAACGTGAAAGGCATACAATGTTCCGCCATTTTCGGCTCCTCTTACCTCCTGACATGGGGCGCTGGAGGGCCTGGAGCCCCTACGGATGGCTTCCGTCTACCCTATTCGATATTCCATCGGGATTCTATTATCTCGGTTCTAGGGACCACCCAGGGCACATTGAGCTAGGTACAGTTTCCTTCCTATACAAGTGCGGCGTGGTTCGCGAAGCCACTGTCGTTAACTCGACCGAGGATGGGTACATAGCCATCGACATGGCTCCTCTGTTTGGAAGAACTCATGTATCACTCAGTAAGTTCCGTTTCGTCTGTACCGATTTGGATTCTCACCACGAGATAGCCACTGGGCTTGCTCCGATAGCCATTGTGCGGGCAACACCCTACCAATCAAGCTTAGGAGAGGATGCCTCCGAGACGTCCACGTTGAATATGGACTTACCCTGGATCGTAGTTGTTGACGCAAATATAACCAACGATTGCAATTTTGGCCGACACGGGCATGTGCCTTGCTCTTTGTCGCTCCAAAAGCCCATCCATAATGAACCCGCTTGTGCGTTATACGTCGGTCCAATGAGTACCAAACTCACATTGATATGCCTTAGTTCAGATGCTGGGTGGATGGACCGAGGCTGTCTCCGTGTTTGCGTGCTCCCTATCTCTCGAAGACGGCAAAAGGACCGGCAACCTTCCATTTGCGTATGACGATGGCATAGGACCGCAACACGAGCCAATTGATCCCGCTGAGCCATTTTACGTCGCCGAGGCTCACGATGGAGATGCATATGCCAATTGGGTGAATTTTCTCTGCTATCTGTGGTGTACGGAGGCTGATGGGGTATGGGTGACAGCTACTTTCTTTGGTACCTTCGGGAGACACTGCGGCTTTACGCGCGCTGTGCCCGGACCCAACAAGGCCGAATGTCGATGTCGTGAATGATGCATGCCTTGGTTACACAGTTTTTGCAGAGTGCGTATCACAGCTAGCAGGCGTTCTATGGTCCTTGATTCAATCCTCTAGCGCGGCATTTGAATGTATGGTACGAGACGCTTTCGACCTTCCCTCCTTAGGAGGGTGTCTAGGATTGATGACCTCTTACCTAGCTTGGGCTGGTGCGTATACAATATTGTAGGGGAACTCTGCCTGACTCTCGACAGGCGGCTGGATAACATCGCGCACGCTCGACGAGAACTCTCCTGAGTCGTACGTTTCACCGATAGAATGGTTCTCAATAGGCTCAACGCTTCAGGTAATTCTCGTTTCCTCTGTCGTTGGCGCTCGCTCAACTGATCCTTGGCTACAGATCAACGCCCTTCCGGTACGGACTCTTCTGAATTATGTTGACCAGGACCTAATAGAGTTCTACACAGGTCTACATCGGCTTGGGTACCTCGGCAGTGCTATTTGTGATAGCATACATTCTTACTTGGCCCCGCCGAGACGCATCTGGTATAGACAAGAATCTCAAATCACCAGGGATACTCCAGGTCACCTGGCTACTAGGCAAGAGCGATATCAAGATGGTACCCACAAGCGTATATGATGTCGTACAAGTACGCACGCCGGAGCTCTTTGCCTTACGAAAAGCAGGGGCACCTCCAGAGGCAATTTTGGCAGCCGCGACTCAGGCGGATAAATGACACTGATTGCCAGAGGTTCACGGGGTTACTATCTATGTTGTACCACAGAGTACTCTATTGCTCGTTCTTAAGTGGTTGTGACATCATCCGAATGGGGATCTCGGGGTGCCAGAATACTCCTGAGAAGAGGCTTGCGCTGTGTCCACTTGTCGGCGCACGCATACACCAACACGGCGGAAACAAAACATAAACGGCTTTCTCCGGCCATTGTGGCGTTGACGGCCCGGCTGCTCCGAGATCAACGCAGCGCACGCGGCAGAGTCCGCCAGCTTCTGTTCTCGTCCATCGCGTCGTCGTCCTGCCAGGAATCCCACCACGCGGTGACTGTTCCGAGGAAGCTATCTAGGGAGTCATCTGCTCGCATCGTTAGCGCATCGAGCTTCATACGCCAGCGGGCCGTGCAGAAATCCCGAGAAGATGGCCTTACGGTACCGACGTTGGCCCACCTGGCCCACCTTCTGCGGCCTTGACATCGCATAAGAACCTCGTAAGAGACACACCTGACTAGCGTTCAATGCTCTCTCTGACGTTGCTCCCTCAGAGCATATGGCACTCTGATTCGTCGCAACCTATATCTCGCGCACCATGATGCTTGACTTTGCAGCGATCCTGCTCTACCACATCCATGAGGCGCGTTTACCTCTCCATAGCGCTACTGGGGCATTTCTTGGGGGCACGCGCCCAAAGCGCCACCCTCGGTCTCGCCGACGGCTTCATCAGCCTCGACACTCCGTCTTTCTCCGTACAGCTCGTCAAGGATTCGCAGACTCTGTACTCGCTGAAGCCGAAGAATGTACCCGGAGGCTTTGACTTCGTTCCGTCCGACCAGATGACACTGCGTCAATCCAACGGAAACTACCATCTCGGGGATATCACCTTCAGGGCTAGGACTGTAGGTTCAACCGTCTGGGTCCAAGGCGATACCTCTACTGCTCGGAAGCCCATCACCTCTGTGTCGGTTTCCGGTGCCTTGGCAGCTGCCAATCTCTCCCCAACGTTGCCAACCAACTCCCTTCTCAACATTACCCGGCGATGGGTGTTAGAGAACGGTGCCTTGCAGCTTCTGTTCGACGTCACGAACTCGAAGACATCTCCGGTTGAGATAGGTTCTCTCGGCGCTCCCCTGGAATTCAACAACGCAAGTGTATCATCTGTCGACGCTTCTGCACGCTAATTGTTTGCGTTGATCAGATCTTCACCAACCGGAATGCGAACGCTACGAACAACCTCTGTTCTCTCTTCGATCCGTACATCGGCCAAGATGCGGGCTACGTTCAGGTCACTCCTCTGCTGGGGACCCTCCCTCCGCTGGTCGTCACGCCTGTCGGCAAGTCACCTCTCGAAGGCTGGCGCTTCCTTCCCGAGGCGACCAACACCGCCACGGGCTACCAGTCGCAGACGTTCGAGGGTCTCTACGAATGGCAGTTCCACACACTCGCATACGCTCAGAAGGAATGGGCTAGCGTCACACCATGGAACCAGCCCTCATCCGTCATCCTCAACCCAGGTCAGACCAGGACCTACGGCATTCAGTTCAACCTCGCCTCTTCGATTCGCGGCATCGAAAACACCTTGCAGAGCGCCGGTCGTCCCGTCGCTGTTGGTCTCTCGGGGTATATCCTCCCGATGGACCAGTCCGGCAAGCTCTTCCTCAGCTACGCGTCGAAGGTGCAGAACATCACTGTGTCGCCTGCCGGCGCTCTGACATGGGCGTCCAACGCTGACGCGAAGACTTCTGCATGGGCTGGATTCACCTTGACTGCGCATACCTGGGGGCGGTCTCGTCTCACAGTCACATACCAAGATGGGACGGTACAGACGGTGCACTACTACGTTACCAAGGCTGCTGCATCCACCATCTCTGACCTCGGCAACTTTTTGACGACGTCACAGTGGTTCAACGATCCATCGGACCCCTTCCGCCGCTCTCCCTCCGTCATTTCGTACGATCGCGAGGTCAACGCTATCGTCAAAGACGATCCTAGGGCATGGATTCCTGGCTTGAGCGACGAAGCGGGTGCCGGATCGTGGCTCGCTGCGACCATGAAGCAGTTCGCGCAGCCGAACGCCGCGGAGGTTGCCAAGCTCGAGCAGTTCGTTACTCAAACGCTCTGGGGGTCGATTCAGAACTCTGATGGTGAGTATATGCGCTGCATTTTATTCGAGATCTTCCCCTGACGTTCATTCGACAATATCCAGGAAGCGTCAAGAAGGTATTTTGCCACGTCTCCTGCGTTTGTCTATTATTAATCACAGACGCTTTCAGGCCGTCTACTTTTATCAACCCAATCTCGTGCCTAGCTACACCTATCCGACTTCCATCAACTGGGGCAACTGGTGGTCTTGGAACGAAGCAGCGTCGTTCGCGACGGACCGCGCCTACGACTACGTCCATGTTGCTGTACGTGATCCGATGTTTCGTGCCTTTATGGCCCTGACACAGTCGCAGGCCGCCTACTGGTCGATGTATCGTGTTGCGCGAAACTATCCCGCGCTCGTCAAGGCCCACGATTGGCGTTGGTACATCAATCAGGCCGTACTGACGGTTTCTCGCATGACCTCTGGAAACGTCGGGTATGCCAACGATGGGCTCATGGACGAGACCGTCATTCGGTTCCTTCTGGACGATCTCAAGCGCGAGGGCCTTACAGCTAATGCGACTTTGGTTGAGAATCGGATGAAGACTCGGGCTACTAACTGGGCAGGAGAACGCTTCCCGTGGGTTTATTGTTGTGTCTGCATTGGACAGGACTGACATGCATTGACAGATTCGGATCGGAGATGGCGTGGGATTCCACAGGACAGGAAGGTGTTTATGCGTGGAGCAAGTATTTCGGAAACACAGCGACAGCCACCAATACGCTCAACTCTATCTTGGCCTACCAGCCGACAGTTCCTCACTGGGGCTACAACGGCAACGCAAGGCGTTACTGGTGAGCATCGTCCCACACGTCTTCAAACATTCCCGTAATTCATCCTCTTCATCAGGGACAACGTCTACGGCGGGAAGCTCCAGCGCATCGAACGGCAGATCCATCACTACGGCAGCGGTCTCAACGCCCTCCCGCTCATCTCCGAATTCGAATCGTCTCCGACAGACTACTACCTCCTCCGCGTCGCCTACGGCGGCCTGAGCGGCCCACTATCCAACATCGACCAGGGCGGCTTCGCCTCGGCGTCCTTCCACTCCTTCGAAGACACCCTCAAGTGGGACGGCTACTCCGGCGACTACGGCCCCAACTTCGTCGGGCACGCGCTCGGCATCGGCACCGTGCTCGTCAACCATCCAGACTTCGGCTGGCAGGCCCTCGGCGGGAACGTCCTCTCGACGTCCCCGACGGTGAAGTTCGAGACGCGTGATTCGCTTCGGAGGAGGGTGTTCATTGCGCCGTTTTCTGCGATGCTGTCGCTTGATGCGGGGGTATTTGAGGCGGTTGAGGTGGATCCGGCGTCGGGGAGGGTTACGGTTACGGTTGTCCCTGCGCCGAGTGGTGTGTCTGGTGCGGCTGCGGCGCCGCAGGGTCGACTTGTCATCGCGAAGACTTCGTCCGCCTCGGGCGCGAAGCTCCTCCAGCCAAGCTCGACTCTCAAACAGGACGCTGGAGCATGGGTTATTCCGTTCACGAACGGCGTAGGCACGGTAGTCCTTACATAGCACAAATATCGTCGCCCATTCCGTAACGTAAAAAAGCCATCTCAAGTCGTTCACAGCGATTATCGTACAAACAAACAGTCATCAGCATCGTAAACAAAACAACAAAAAACTAAGATGTAAAGCCCCCTATGCACTCTCGCCGTCGCCCTTCTCTGTGATCTCCTTCACGTCGATGTGCTCGTGCGCAGGCTTTTCGGCGGGCCGCCATGCAGACGAGCGCCACGGCGCGACGCCCGCGCGGTACATCTCGTCGACCTCCTCGAGCGAGAGGCCCTTGGTCTCGGGGATGAACAGCCAGACGTAGAAGTACCCGAAGACGAGCATGCCGAAGAAGATGAGCAGAATGAGCGGCCCGATCTTCTCTGCGATGCGCGGTGCGAAGAAGGAGAGGAGGAAGTTCCAGAGCCAGTCTGTTCATTCGAGACATTGTTAGAAACCACCTTCGAGGGAGATATGAGGAGGTGTGCACGTACTGGTAGCACTGCCGAGCGCGATACCCTTCGGGCGGACGCGCAGCGGGAAGCTCTCGCCGAGGTACACCCACGGCGTGGGGCCCCAGAACATCGAGAACGAGAAGACGTGCAGCACCGCGAACGCGATGAGCGTGTCGCCGCCCTGCCTATTGCGCACTGTGAGTAGCTCCTTGGGTACCTTGGATCCTGGCGGTGGCAGTGTGTAGTGTCCGACGAGGCCGGCGATGAGCGAGCAGATCGCTTCCAGTACGGAGCCCGTCAGAAGGGAATTGCGCCGGCCCACGGTCTCAATGAGGATAAGGGCTGGGATGGTGCCGACTACGGAGACACCACCGAGGATAGCCTGAATGGAGTATGGGTCGAGGCTCGTTCCCGCACTCTGGAAGAAGGTGTCTCCGTAGTAGTCTGAAAATCACGGTCAGGTAATGCAAGTCGGAGGTCACGGTCAGCACGTACAGTAGAAGTTTTGACCGTTGAGCTGCTGAATAAACTGGAGCATCATGCCGTTCAATGTACGCTTCCACAAATTGTTGCGAGTGGAGAAGCATTCCAGCCAGGTCGCCTTTCCGCCGTCGTTTTCTGCCTTGATACCGAACTCAAGCTCATCGATAATTTCGATGACGAGGAGGTCGTCTTCGGGTACGCCATTAAGTTGTGCGACGACCTTGCGCGCCTCTGCCTCCTTTCCGGTACCGAGCAAATGACGTCTATTGATTGAAGGTGTAAGTATCCGTTTGGCGAACCAAATAAAAAGGTGCGTACGGCGACTCTGGCAGGAAGAAGATTCCTGAAAGCAGAATCAGACCCCAAAGCATCTGCAGGCCGACTGGGATGCGCCATGAAGCCGAGCCTTCGATGTGATGCGTTCCAAGGTCGATAATGTAACTGAGGAAGATTCTACAAGAACGAGTTCAGTATGGAAAACGCTTCCATTTAGTTACCATACTTACCCGATGATGATCTGCAGCTGGTACAAGACCAGCAGCATTCCACGAAGCGCCTTGGGTGCGGTCTCGCCATTGTAAAGCGGGACGATAGCTGTGCGAATGGATCAGGACCGGGCCGGGCGCGAGAAACATCAGTCACGACTCACCAGAAAGCGCGCCGACACCGAGACCTGCGATGAAACGTCCGATGGATATTTGGGCAATGGAGTTGACGGTTGCGGTCTGGATGGCGGTGCCGATAGTGAAGATGGCAGACCATAATAGAATCGAGCCCTTGCGACCCATACTGTCTGACGTGAACGCCTGGCCGAGAGCGCCGACGAAGGTTCTGAATGCTTGTCGTAAGCGGACGACATTGATGATAATACTGCGAGACCCACCCTGCTGAAAGGAGAGATGTAATAATAGACTGCCGTGATGCTGAGAGGAACGGGGTCCCGTCCGCCTCGACCTCGCCGAAGCGTCGTTGGAAGTCTGGCATAATCAGACATCCCTTTGGACAGCTAGTGTCAGCTACGCGTCCAGAGAATCGGAAACTATCGCACTCACTGAGATAACACCAATGTCATAGCCGAACAGAAAGCCTGAATAGAGGGAGAAGATCCTGATTGGAGATTGCCTCAGTACAAGATGCCACTACGAGAAGGTAGAAGTACATACAGTCTTTGGTTTCTCGCGTGCAGAAGGATTCTCACCTCCTGGAGCCAAGGTCAGCAGGCAGTTGCCTGTGAGACACGTTCGGACACGCACCGAAGGCAATGAATACAGCGAGCAGGATAGCTCTGCGATTCGTGGGCACGGCCATTGCGGCGGGCACTCGTGCGGCAGGTGGTCGTGATGCAGAAGGGGCAGAACGCTCCGCGCAAGAAGCACGGCGAGCCTTTTGTAGTGCGCGCACATGAGAACGTCAGGCGCGAGTAAAGCGTGCCTAGAAGAAGCCAATTCTCAGCCGACGAGGTTGCATGACCACCCCCAGGCGGGCCGTGCAGGCATTCAAACGGTCCGTGGGCATCAACCCGCGCGTCGAGCTGTACTCTGCTCCCCAACTTTCTTGCGATGCAGCGGACGAAGTAGAGTTTGCGTGCGGCTGCGAGGACAGACCATGCGGAGATCAGCCTCTCGGGGTGATGGTGACATCAGACCGTCTGCATGTGACCCCGCAGATGGGGATGCCGGAGGCGGGGGCGGGCAGGGACGGGTGTGGGGAACGGCGCAAGAAAATATACGCAGGCCAGAATCATCGTCCGACGACGAAGACGATATCGTTGCCACGAGCTGCAACGGAAACTCAAAATCAGCGAAAGGCACGAGACGTCATCGGGAAAATGACAGAAGCCTGGCGTAAAGCCCTACCCGATAGCACGACGAGGCCGAACCGCGGCGAACAACGCTGTACAGCAAAAAGTGCTCGCATGCCGCACAGCTCGAAAAATGATATGAGGATCAGCGACGAACAGACCCTGTACGCGAAAAAGAACATACCTGCAGAGATGTCACGGGTCTTTCACGACCTGCGATATGTCGGAAGACAACATCCCGCACCGACAACTAGGGTCGCCGTTGTGGCGTGCGAGATCGGTGTCGAGGCATTCGCAAAGGACATTAACTTGCCCGCCGTCGTCATGTCAACAAGTAAGCAGATCACGATCGGCTCACTGGGACCCCGGCGACCGCCCCAGTGTACCATTCACTTCCACGATTGCAGGTCGGTGTAATTAGGAGAACGACGGACTAGTAATTGGGGGACGACGACGGTATATTAGACAAATTTTAGCCGTAGGTGAACACCCTGAGGCCTAGAGAGTGGGGGCGTCAGTAAGAAGTTTGAATTATTGATGGTGGAAGGGAGCTTACCAGAATACTCGTCGTGCGGGCGCGAACGATGTGGTGGTCGATGAATAAGAGAGACTCGGAAGATAAATCAATGGGAAATGTGTCCTTCACCAAAATCTTGATGACGGTTCTTCGTATATGTGCTAGGTGACTAGTGCAGCTGCTTGGAGAATACGACGAGCTTCGAGAGACATCGGAGGAATATTTACAAACTGGAAGGAGAGCTGAAGTCGATCTATATTATGAGGCGTTCGTTTATGGTTACCTGCGCCCGGAAAGACGACCAGTCACTCGCTTTGTCTCCTTGAAACGAAACTGTGGAGTGAACGATCTAATTTATTGCACATGTGAAGTGATGAAACGTACTTTGTAGTGTGCAGGCAGAGAGAAAATATGCAGAGTATGCTCTACGTATGCGCTAGGGCCGCCGCATACTGGCAGATGGTTGAGTGGGGGTCTTCAGTCCTGCAGTCCTGTGCCAACTGAGTCCAGACACATCGGCCACCTATGCAGCTAGACGCCCATTTACCATTGCGATCACCGGCGTCTACTGCGCATTGCATCCTGCCGCCGTGCCGTCGCGCCTCGAACAGTCACGGTCATCCACGTCCTACTCTTGCGCTATGCCGGTGTCGAAAGGGCGGCCGCGATGCCGCCAATCCTTACGGTGATGGGCGGGAGATGGCCAGGACGGCATAGTGGTGGTGAGCGACGGTTTTTTGATACAATGCGGTCCGTGCTGACGTCGAGGGCAAGACTGTAGGCTGTAGATGAAGCTCTATGTACTGCGGGATCTTATATTGAAACAACCCCGTTGTAATCGCCCAGCATCGCACGTCAAAGTACAGGGTCTCGTTCCTCACGCAATCACTGGTAGCTGTGATGGTCCTGTTTCAACGCATGATGGCAGGGTCAATCAGCGCCATTACGCTCTCAAAATATCCACCCTAGTGTGCATAAGTGCACTGCCATGGGCGTGATGGCGGGACTACTTCGTATAAGTATGGCCTGGCCTCCGTCAGTGTTTCCCTCGTACGCTGTGCGTCCCATTTCTTTCGTACTCAACTGCTTTCTTTTCTTTGCGCTAGCGCACTCTACTTTTCTCGACCTCTTACTTCACGTTGATCGTTGTCACTCACTCGAAATGTACGCCAAAGTCATCATCCCCTCGCTCTTCTTGGCCGCGTCCATCAGCGCCGCACCCGTCTTCGATCTCGATAGCTTGAAAGGTGTGTTCACACGTCTTTGAGTTCGGATCGGCGAACTTACTTTTCATTAGCTGCCGCTGCTCAGGCTACTCCCACCGATGGCTATGTTCAAAGCTACGGAGATAGCGCCCAGCGTGAGTTAGTCGTATAAGCTCAAAAGTGGTGAATACTAAAACACCGTCCAGCGCAAACTGGTGCAGGAGGCATACTCGCCGCGCTCGCTCAAGCTGTCGGCAGTGGTAGCGGTGACGACACCGATACGGACTCCTACGGAGACATGGCTCAGCCCAGTGCCAGCGGTGGACAGTGGCCTCACCGCCACCAGTGGCAGCAGCAATACGGCGCCAGCTCCGCTGCAGCGGCTATGCCCACAGCTGCAGGAGGTGCAGGAGGCGCAGAAGGTATAATCGACGCTTTGATCTCTGCGTTCGCTCCCTCCGGCCTCTCTGGCGCCGCTGTACCCACTGCTGCCGGCTCCGACGCCGGTGCTGGTCCTTCTGCACCTACCGCTGCCGGTACCGATGCTGGTGCCGCTCCTTCAGCACCTGTCGCCACCGACGGTTCTGCAGCACCCAGCGGTCTTCCCACCGACGCCACTGCAAGCCTGCCGACCCCGACGGCATCCGCGGGCGATGCTGCCCAGACTCCCGCCACTGATGGTGGCGCGAGTGCATCTGCTCCCGCCGACGGCTCCGCGGCCACCCCCACGGACGGTTCGTCTGCTGCCCCCACCGACGCTGCTCAACCGACCGCTACCGCCCCCGCGGGCCAGCGCCGCGCAGAGCTTGAGGCGCGCGACCTTCTGGACATCGTCCACGGCATTGTCGGCGCTCTCCCGAGCGACAGTAAGTGGTCTATTTTTACATGTGTCAGAATTGTATGCTGATCTTCATATTGTAGTTGCCGCGCCTGCGTCGTCGCTTGTGAACGAGCTCTTCGGCACCCCGACCGCTACGACCACAGCCACGTCGACTTCGTCCGCGAGCACTTCGTCCGCAACCACCTCGTCCGCGAGCACCTCGTCGTCGACTTCGGTCGCCTACCCTGTGACCACCGGCGCGCCTGCACCCATCATCGCTGCGGTTGCCACCAGCTCCTCTAGCACGTCGTCGGAGACTTCGTCTGCGACGAGCACCTCCGAGTCGAACGCTGCTCTCCGCGTTGGCTTCTCGAAGACTTCCGCTGTTAGCGCCGCCTCTGTCGTCGGCAGCATCCTTTTGGGCATGTTCATCGTCATCTAAGATGCTCCTGCGACGCTGTATGGACCCCCGACCTTTACGACCCTTACGAAATGACTTTGTGGCGTTACGATTATGACAGTAGTATACGTGTGCTTTCTTACTAGCTTTGAATTGACAGCAGTTGTTACGATCCTTTTTGCGTGAATCGCGGAAAGTTGTGTAGGCCTCAGGAAATTGCAGGAGTCTCGGTAGGAAGACGCGGACCACTGTAGTCGAGTCTTCGGGGCATGCCCCCACAGGCGCCTATCAACGCGACTTGCTTTAAATTTGCCCCTACATGTTCTCTATACCGCGCTCGTGAAGACACGCCTCTCCGGACTCCGAATACGAAACACGTCACAGTGCCTGTCGTGTCAAATATGTCCAGCGTCGACGCGAGACACACACCGCCCTCTGCAGACGAAGGGATGGCAGCAGACATTCCGTCCCTTCAAGATCTCTTGTCCATACCACCTGCAACACTCGCGAAGCCGGAGTTCGCGGCCTACCTCGCACTACTCACCGATCTCCCTCTATCAGAACTCGAGGCTGAACCCACGACCCTCTCGTCCTCATCCGCGCAACTCACGAACGCACTCACGACACTATGTCATACGTCATACCCAACGTTTCTATCGCTGCATTCGACAACATCGACCCTCTCATCCTCGCTTTCATCGCTCTCTTCATCGCTTGACTCCCTACTATCCGCGTTGCCCGCCCTCGAAACCTCGGCGCGGTCGTTTGCACAGGAGACGCGGGAGATACAGAAGGACAGGCGAAAAGCGAGTTTGGTGTTGGAGCAACACGATAAACTGTACGATGTACTTTCCCTCCCTGCATTGCTCGACTCGTGCGTGCGAAGTCACAGCTACAACGATGCGCTGTTACTCTCGCAGCACGCCAACGCGCTCGTCGCTCGCTTCCCTACAAACCCCCTCGTGCAATCTGTCCAGGCAGACTGCGCGGCGCGCGTCCACGCGATGCTCGCCCAGCTGCTAGGCACGCTGCGCGAACCAGCGAAGCTCCCCGCGCTCTTCCGCGCCGTGTCCTTCCTCCGCAAGATGGGCGTGCTCCCGGAGCCCGAGCTCGCACTAGCATTCCTCACAGGCCGCGCGGCACACCTGGACGGCGCACTGCGCGCGACAGAGCTCGAGCGGCGCGGGGCGGACGCGGACAAGGAGACGCAAGCGCGGTTTCTGAAGAAGTACGCGGACGTCTGGCGTGAGGGCGTGTACGACGTTGTGACGCAGTTCGCGACGATCTTCCTGGAACGCGGGGCCGCGGAGAACCCTCCCGAGAGCCTGCTTGTGCTCCTGCGCGTGTTCACGACGCAATATGTCGACGACCTCCTCGCTCTCCTCCGCGACACGCTCCCGCACATCCCGGACCCGTCGCTGCTCAACTCTCTGCTAACGCAGTTAACGTACTGCGCGAACTCGTTTGCGCGCGTCGGGATGGACTTCAAGCCGCTTCTTGCACCGGTGTTTGTCGATGCCGTGCGTGCGGCCGTCACGAAGGAGCTCGACGACGCGGCGCATGGCTGGGCGGTGAAGCTATCCGTGGCGAAGGACAAGCCAAAGTCTACTGCTGTGAAGCGGCCTGCTCAGGCAGTCATCGCCGCGTCTGCCCTTGCCTCTCCAACGCATCCAACTCCAGCTCAACTCGAGTCGCTAAAAGCCGGTGTTGCTCACTCCCCTCCACAAATTCTCGTCTCCTATCCCCCACTGGCGCTCTATACCAACAGTGTTCTGACGGCGCTGAATGGTCTGCGGCTACTTGCACCAGTCGAGTTATATGCCGATCTTCTCCGCGCTTTGCAGACTTCGCTCGTTACGAGCGCATCTGCGTTGCTGCGCTACGTAAAGGAGAAGCCATGGGCGAGTGGGAGCAAATCGTCCAGCGCCGAGCAAGACGAGGAAGATAAGAGGGCCCTGCGGGGCCTTGGGGCTGTCTTCTTCCAAGTGTTCGTCCCATTCGTTCTGCGCGCGTTTTCGGAGGGCGTTTATGGGCGAGTATTGGCGGATGTTGAAAGTAAAGAGTTCGTGGAGGTACGAGAGCAGTGGGAGGAGCTGGTGGGGGAGTCGTCGGGCCGATAAACATGGATCTGTTTGTATTTGTACGCATTTCCCTTCATTCGGGGTATTCAACCACTGAGTTTTGCCAGATAATACTTTATTACCCTTTTGCGCCTGTGTGCTGCGATCGCGATGCAAATGCCGTTGACCCCTCAGGATTATTCTCGATGCCCGAAGCCGAACTGCGAAGTCAAGAAGGTTCTATGTTTGGGGAAGCAACCGCCCTCATGGCCTCTTGTCTCACGCAACCCCTGCGCAGCCCAAGGCGTTGCGGTATAGCGAAGCCGTTTATGGCGGAAAGCCCGCTCTGCGCGTAGCGCGCGCATCATGTTGGAAGAAACTGGTGAGAAATAGCCATCATCCCCGTCAATTTATTACTTGCTGACTTGCATAGATATGTATTCTGAACTTTAAAATCCGCATTGGACCGTGCACCGCACCTTACCGCGCTTCGCTTGAGTGCACCTGCACATCCCGTCTATGGCCCTGGGTACAAGGATACAAAACCCGTCCTTGCATGGGTCCTCGGCCACATGCACTGGGCGGGGCAGAGCTTCCTTGTCGTTTTGATACCAAGCCTCTGTTAGAGTCATATCGAGGGTGTGATGTCTGCATTTGGTTGCCAGGATTCCCATCCTGGGCATGACGAGTGGAAATGGAACGCGCCCACTCGGTATTGGCCGCGCGTGGGGTGCATGATATCATGATACTCGTTGCTCCTACGTGCCGTCAACTGGGCGCATATAAACTACTCACGATGCAGCCGTTCTTCTCATAATTGACTTTGCCCCCCACCACCTCCGTTGAACTCAAATAGCGCCTTATCAGCATGGGCAACGGAGTCTCCGCCGCACGCTACATCACCCTCGGCTCGTATGTCGTCAACTTCAGCACGCAGATCTACGGCATGGTCGCCTCGCCGAACATGAAAGAAGTCGCAAACGGCGTGAGTACCGAAAGACCGCGCATATAGTCTGTGTTGACACTTGATCTCGCGTTTAGAACCATTTCGCTTGGTCGCCGAATCCATGGTTCATTGCTGCATTCTTCTCGGGACAGACAATCGCCCAGGGGTACTGGATCTGGCAGTTGTGGAACGTGAAGCCAGAAGGATACGAAAGAATCGACGGCTCGAAGGGTCTTAACGGTGGGCCGGATAACGCCAACAACCTGGCCGCCGCAGATCAAGCTGTGAGCGTGGCTGTCAAATACGCCCCGGTGTATGCGCTCGGTAATTTGTGCATCGGTGTGTCCTGCGGCTTTTCGCTGTGTGTATCTTCACCTGATAAATATTTTTTGCAGCTGGATGGCTAGTCTTCTGGCTCCGAGAAAGCTTCGACGCGTCGCAGGTTCTGGTAACCGTCAACACCGTCATTCAGCTCGTCGCAGTCGCCGCGCTGCCATCCTTGACACCAAGTAGCAACCGTCTGCTCTGGACGACGCATATAATCGCCAAGACCTTCGCAGGAATCGGCATTCTCGACTTTCTGGACAACGGTGGGATTGCTGCGGTGAGTGAACGCCTTTCAGGACGCCACACCACGCTGACCATGCCGCCGACGCCCAGCACTACCGCGCTCCGCCCAGCAACTTCTTCCAGGCTGTAACGTACGTCGGCATCCCTGCCATCGCGGCTTTCTCTGGTCCTATCTTCGGCTCGACGCTGGCGTACGACCTTGCGGCGATTTACTTTGGTCAACGCGACGTCATCGGCGCTGGTGGATGGGCTTCGAAGCTGGGATGGTCTGCGCTTGCCACCGGTGGGATTGTCCTTGCGAAGGGTTTGTTGGTTCTCCGCCAGTGACCCTGCAACAAATGGCGGGAATGCTGTAGTGGTATCATGTCAGTTCTGGGTGTTTTCGTTAGAGTTTCGATAGTACTTCGTGTAGCCTTAGTTTTCGATTCAAAGCGTCGCAAAAATCGGGTCAGGGATCGCATGCATACCAATCAGACAATTTCACTAGGCCGAGATATGTTTTCGTCGAGTTCGCAGATCGGGGGCGGTCAGGAGCGGGCCGGCACTAACACACGTTCGACGAAGCCGGGATCGATCCAATCTCAGATCGCATTCCGTCCCTCATATACCCCACTCGCCATGTTCGCGCTCGTTTCTCCGTTGCACCGCCAACACCGTCCACGACATGGCGAACACAACACTCACCCAAGCAGACCTGCAAGAAATTCTGGTCTTTGCGACCGCAGTCGCGCGTAAGGCCGGCGAGCTCATTCTGCAAGGCTCAGAGGCGATTCTCGCATCGGGGAACGTCGATGAGAAGAAGAACTCAGTCGATCTCGTTACCGAGTACGATGTGAAGGTCGAGGAGCTCGTTCGTAGCGAACTGGGAGCGAAGTATCCCAACTTCCAGTTGTGAGTTTAGAGCTGCGGTCGCCCTGTCCTGTGTTGCGCTAACTGGCGTGCTGCAGCATCGGCGAAGAGTCGTATGCTGCGGGGGCGCGCCCACCGCTCACGGATGCGCCGACCTGGTGTGTCGATCCCATTGGTACGCCCCTAGAGATTTTGTGTTTGCATCTCGCCTAACGACTAGCAGACGGCACGACCAACTTCGTGCACGGCTTCCCCCACGCTTGCGTCTCCATCGGCCTCATCTCCCAGAAGCACCCCGTACTCGGCGTGATCTACAACCCCTTCCTGGACCAACTCTTCACCGGCGCAAAGGGTCTCGGATCGTACCTCACCCTCCGCGGTCTGCCTGCGAAACGTCTTCCCCTCGCAGTCCCACGTCCGCTACCATCGTTGTCCCAAGCCCTCATTGGCATTGAGGTCGGATCTGACCGTTCGGCGGAGATCATGAACGTCAAGGCCGAGGCGTACCGCAAGCTGGGCGGGAATCCCAAGGAAGGTGTCGAGGGTGGACGAATGGCGCACTCTCTTCGTGCGTTGGGTACCGCTGCGCTTAACTACGCGATGGTCGCGCAGGGCGCGTTGGACATCTACTGGTGCGTATGCTAGACCTACGCACTTGTTCCGGCGCTGAGTTGATTTTTGCAGGGAAATTGGCTGTTGGCCATGGGATATCTGCGCGGGCTCTATCATCGCCCAGGAGGCGGGAGGCCTGGTTGCAGGTTCCCATACGTCCCCCCTAGACAACGACCTAAACGAACAAATCTTGATCGGGCGCAAGTACGTCGTGATTCGTGCGATTGGCGATACAGCGGTGCGTCTAGCAGAAAACAGCGGCTCATGTCGTACTCACGCATGGCACGTAGACGGAGAAGGGTGTCGATGCCCAGAAACGTCTTCTTAAGGACTTCTACGAGACTGTAGAGGACTACTCACCCCATTAGAAGCCTGCCTACCGCGAAGGAAAAGCAATGTAAAATCAATGAAATTTAGAAATACAGTACCTTTGCGGCCCTGATACAGCTCGAAACCGCCTTCCCAACACCGCCAAAGACTAATACGAGCCCAAGCAAGAGTTATTATGGTCGTAAGAAACTGCGAGGACGCCGGTTAAGAAGGACGGCCAATCTGTGCACACGTAAGTCTCATCGCTTGTATCACTTTCTAGCAACTGAACACGGACGATTATGAATTCAGCGATTGAACAGGACTGAACTTGACAACGGCGCTGTACTGACCGACGGACCAATGTCTCACGTTGAACGTGCCCAGCCACCGTCAACGTTGTCAATTTGAATGTCCGCGACACGCGGTCGGCGCGTGGTCAATATGCAAAGTGGCCCACAACGAAGTTTGCCGAGACAATTTCCGAGGCCTGGCGCGTATAAAATGGCTGAGCGTCCCATCGAGCTCCCCACATATCTTCTCTTCTTCCTTGTCTTCTATCTCAATCTTGTTCCTCATCCACTGTCATCCCCTCGCGCGGTTTTTGCCCTTCGTGATGGATGCCTCAGGGTGAGTTCCGTTCCCCAACGTTGGAGTTCATGCCTGACATCCCCTCGGCAGCGAACATTCCCGGGAGGTTCAGGACATGCATGTTATTATTCCCTCCGACGCAGACCTTCTCGGCGAGGCCGAGGGGTACACCGGGAAGCAATTTGAAGCGATCACAATTCAGTTGACGTACGAGCCGTCTGTGCGTGCGCGTTGGGAATGGCTAGTTAGGCAGCTGGAGGGCAAGACTCAAACCTTGACGCAGGCCACATTCTTTCCGCCGAGGACATTACGACAAGGGTCGATCAAAGGACTCCTCGGACTTCGAAGGGTGAAGGCAGATTCCTTGACACAACTCGACGCGAGAGTCACTGCGGCCTCCACGGCTCCATATGTCGGCGTTACGTCCTGGCTCTCCGAGTTGGACGCCCCACAACTCAGGTGGTTGGCGGCTACCAATTCCCCCGATGTCTGGAAGTTTGTTTCCCGCTGCAAGCTGTTGGAGACGCTCGAAGTGGAGATCGCTCATCACGAGGACGATGCCCGTCGGCTCAGCTGGAATACCATATCGACGGCACTTCATGGCCTCACCAATCTCCATTCTCTCAGCATACATTGCCAGGCCGGGCGGGGTTCGCTGTCTCCGATGGTTCTTCAGAGCCTACGCTACCTTACTCTCAAAGGAGACCCAAGTGCATGCAAGCAGTTCCTCGCCCATGTCAGCCTTCCTACCCTAAAAATGATTCGGCTTGGAACTGCATATCGCTCGAACAGCGATCAAGATGTCCGGACTTTGTTGGAAGCCATATCTAACTTCACCCCGAACGCTCTGTACGCCAACGATCGATCTTTTCGTTGTGTCCGCTATCCCGTCGGTGGACAGAGGGCCGCGGACGTCCATATCGAGCCGCATATCGGAGTGCACTTTCGTCTCCGTAGTCTCGATTCCTTCCCGGAAGGATGGGTATCGGGCATACGGTATATCGAGATCGCGTCATGGCAGTCTGGGAAGACGTTGCTGCCCCCCTCGTCTCTGCGCTCGTCTCTGCCCTCCGATGCCTCCATCTCCTCTGACTCGCCGACGCACTGCAATGGTTGCACCCTCCTCATGCTGCCTTCCGGTTTCCCTGCGTATTTCAAATACTTCAAGCGATTGGAACGGCTCACCATCGAAGATGAAAGCCACCACCGCATTTTGGTATCTCGACACAGCTCCGCGTACACGATTGTCCACGTCAAACCTGAGGTGTTAAAATGCTTTGCACAGCAGACCGCACCCGAAACCAGAAGGTTTACGTTCATTGATAATCTTCCCGTGGAGCTCTTGGGCATAATATACAAGTGTCGTTTCGTCGACGGAGGGTTCAAGGCGGTTATGACCATGATGTCAGTCTGTAAATACTGGCGTAAGGCGGCTGGTACGGTACCGTGTCTTTGGCTGCCCAGACATCCCGATCCAGAATTGCCAACGGTGGTGTCACGCCTCCCGCCAGTGGATACGTGGCCAATAACCATGCCGCTGTTCAAGGCGAACATGAGCGAAATCACCTCCCTCGACATCAGTCTCTCCGAACCCGATGCGGAGAACTTGAAGGACTACGACACAGGCCACATCGTCACCCCGAACTTGCAACGCTTGGACACGACTTTCCCAAATCCTCGGATCGGCAGGCCACAAGGGTCCGCCATCACCATCTCCGTCATAAAGGCCCACCACCTCCGTAGCTTAACCACCTACAGCTCTTTAGAACTATGGAAGACGCTACTCCCAGAAATCGCGACCCTCGAGGAGTTGTCGGTGCTCTATGAGCGCGATAATGCTTCTTGGGTACATATGGACGAAATCTTAGAGGCTCTGCTTGCACTTCCGGCATTGCACTCATTCTCCCTCTCTTGCCGATGCATTTTCGGGGCTCCTGATATGAGTCTAGAATTGGCCATTTCGGACCGCCATAAACGGAGCTCGCGCTATGATACCATTTTACCGAGACTGCAGAACCTCACGCTGGCTGGCTGCCATATCCCATACCTCATGCAAGTGTACAAATTCCTGACTTCTCGCCGTGGCCCTCACTCCCCAAAGGTCATGTTCCGCCTCCATGATTCGCATACAAATCCCTCCTTCACAGATTCAATGGATACGGAAGACGTGAAGGAGCTATCGACGATCCTTCAGAACAATTCCATACAGGCAAATCATCTCGTTGTACACCCCTGCCCTCCAGGTTCTCCAGCTCGTCGCTACGGACAAGGGTCGTCCCTGATAGGGCCCTTGCTGAGGCTGCAAGGTTATAATGTCTCCGAAAGCCCTCGCCGTTCCGACCTCATCTTCGATCTCTCAAGAAACGTCTACGAACTCGACACCATGAGGTGCAGCACCATTATCGAATACGTCAACAATCTCATCGTCGGTCTCGCCAACATCCAGAGTCTCGACATCCACGGCGGGTTTTCACCCCCCTGGTTCGAAGAACGTTCCGACTATCCAGTGACAGAGCTACGGAAGGTGCTGGTAGACGCTCTCGTCGCGGCCATGCCTGGCGTCGAACAGCTCAAATTCGAGAAATGCCATATCGAGGACATCAAACGCGTGTTCCTACCGCCTGACCACGAATCTCGGCCGAAGCGGCTGGAGCGGCTGGAGCGGTTGACAATCAAGCGAATGAGGCAGAATTTCCCGGACAGGGGGAATCCCATCGTCGGCATCCTCCAAAATTTTGCTTGCTTGAAGCGATTTGACTTCGAAGATGACTGGCAAGGCGGTGTCGGGCCCATGATTCCGAAGATCATCAGAGAATTTGTGGATGAGGTTTACGTGGATGGAGTGGAAGTAGAAGTTGAGGAGAGAAGACACCTGCTGAATTGCTATGGCTACGGAAAGACCCCCAAGCCGCCGTGCGACTGCTCTGCCTTTTGGGAAGTTGTTTAGCTGTACCTGGATGTATCTATCATTATGAGCTTCTGTAACGTTGTTGGGGATGGATGAAATTAAGTTTGCATATTACCTTGTCTACGAATTAATGCCTCAGACACGTTTTTGAAAACGCGTAGCCATCTAGTGGTGGCGTGCGCTGCGGCCGAACCCCGTACTTAGGCGCGAGGGACCACAATATTCCCACGGTGTATCTTCAATACCGCGACGATGTTGTTGTTTGCGGCACGCCGTCAACTCCAGAGCACGCGACTTTCGCGCGGACAACATACAATGTGGCCCACACCAAATTGAGCGCAGGCAATTCCCGAGCTGTGCGCGCGGGTATAAATTGGTGACTTCAACATGAACGGCGTCACTGTCCATCTTGCCCTTTTCTCTTGCCAAGTCTCGTATGAATCCCTGCCCTCTATTCTTCATTGCTTATTCCCTCCCCACAATGGATGACTCAGGGTGAGTTTGGCACCCTCGACGTCGAGGTCTAGTTCTAATGTCTGTCTCATAGTGTGCAAGCACAAGAGATCCCCTTGGACGGCGAGCACGTCGAGGGGCAGTTCGAGTCGGTTACGATCAGCTTGGCGTATGAACCATCTGTGGGGGCCCGCTTGGATTGGTTGGTCGGACAACTTGGTGGCGGAACTACGATGTTGAAACAGGCCACAATCTTTCCACCGCAGGCGTTACGAAGATGGGCGACTCGGACCCGTATTGGGGGGAACATGAGAATAGAAGCATCCCGATTAACGCACCTCGATGCGAGGGTCATTTCTGCCCCCAGAATCCGAATCGCCGATTCCACCCTATGGCTCTCCTACCTGGACGCCCCAAACCTCGAGCGTTTGGTGGCCACCAACTCCGCCTTCCTTTGGAAGCTTGTTTCGCATTGCAACAAACTCAAGGAGCTCGAGGTCGATGTGGCGCATCATCAGGATGATATCCGAGGGCTCAAGCTCGAACAAGTTCTGACTGCGCTTCTGAAGATTGCCTCTCTTCAATCCCTCAGTCTCCATTGTCAGTTCGACCATAATCCCTTCCCCCGGCCCCCATGCTTTGCCACTACGGTATATCTGCCCCATGTGCACAGTCTTTCTCTCAGAGGGGAACCGTCTTCCTGCAGGAAATTCCTCGGACGTCTACATCTTCCCGCCCTGGTGACACTCCGACTCGGGTCGCGAAACACCTCGAACGCATTCGATAACCCTGAAAGTATATTGGAATCCATACCCACGTTTCGGCCGAACACTTTGCGCATCGAGCATCCGTTCCTCTGTCTCCAAGATCTTCGAGACCAGCAGGGACACGAACTTGAAAGCGCGCAGGTCGAGGACCCTGTTGGTCCTCATCAACTCCAGTCCGCCCCCGAAACCTGGCTGTCGAACATACGAGTAGTCAAGATTGAAGATCGGCAGTCCTGGCAGGACTCGCTACCCTCCGTACCGTCACCGTCTTCAGACGACTGCTCCATCGACTACGATTCACCACTGACACATTGTCAAGATTGTACTTCTATAGCCCCCAACCTCGTATCTTACCTCCGGTCTTTCAATCAGCTGGAACGGCTCACCATTGAGGACGGAAGATACCATCACATTGAGGTTATACCGCGAAGCAGCCGAGCCAACAACACCCCTTACTCGCCGAAATACACAGTAACTCACCTCATCCCGGCAACCGCGGCGGTGGCACCATCGCCAATCAACGAGCTTCCTGTAGAGCTCTTGATCATGATATTTAAGTCTTTGATCAGTGCGACGAGGAGGCCCTGCACGGTCGTTGTCGTGGCGTCCGTCTGCCGACATTGGCATGCGGTGGGGTTATCTGTACCGGATTTTTGGGCTGTCGGGGATAAGAACTCGGTACCCCTGGATGTGGCTTCCCATAATTCGCAGGTCGACGGGATCTGGGCCGCTGCGGGTAGTCCTTCCGTAAACGTACCTTTGACCAACCTCCGAAGCTTGACTGCTCGCAACTCGAAGGCCCTGTGGAAATTCCTGCCAAAGCTGGCCGCTCTCGAGGCACTGTCTGTGCAGTGTATCAAAAGTCCTAGCGAAACTGAGAGTTTAGCCTTCAAGGATCTCGTCGAAATTCTACGTGGTCTGCCGGCGTTGCAATCCCTCTCCCTTTCTCGCCGATATCTCACCGATATCCCTAGTACCCGGTGGGCACCTTTCAAGCCCCCTAAAGCCAGTCGCCCAGATCGCATATTACCGAAACTTCAAGACCTCAAGCTCGGAGGCGACCATATCCCGGGCCTTGAGGATTTCCATACCGCCTTGCTCTCTCACCGCACCATCCCATTTGTTGACATGCTTCGCATTTACGATGCGCACCTGGACGCGGAATCGGTGGGCAAGTACGTCACCATCACGATAACAGGCAAGCTTCGGAGCAACTGCATACACCCAAACCACGTTGCTATAACCGTCCGCCCCTCCCCGAATCCGCCGGAGGAATTTGGTGGTCCGATCCCGTTCGTGCTGAGACTACAAGCCTATCACGTCTCTCGAGGACGCTATCCGTCTTCCGACCTCATCTTGGATCTCTCGATGAGGGTCCCCAAACCTGAACCATCGGCGTGGGACAGACTTTTCGATGAACTCCGCGCTCTCGGCGATGGGCTAAATCTAATCCACGTCCCCAGCCTCGAAATCGACGGTTGGTTTTCGAACCCCTCCTCCGAGCCAAACGGATCTGAATCTGCCCATGATGCGCGGGTAACAAACCTACAAGTCGAGCTAAGAGACGCTCTCTTCACGGCCATGGCCCACATTACACAGCTTAGTATACGTGGATGCAGCGTACGAGACATCGAATCCATCCTGAACCCGACTACTACTCAGGCTCAGGCTTGGAACAAATACCGCACGGTCCGCCGCCTCAACCACGGACTCGAAGAGCTTACAGTTAAGCGGGCAGGGCCTCAATTTCCGGACAGAGGTAACCCCATCGTCGCCGTGCTCGGAGGCTTCCGCAGGCTAAGGCGATTCAACCTAGAAGAAACTCCTAACGCCGGGCCCATGGTTTCAAGGATTATCGCTGAATTCGTGAGCGAGGTTTACGTGGATGGAGAGCGGGTCAACGCTAAGGGGAGAAGTCACCTACTGAACTGTTATGGCTACGGAGTAACTCCCAAGCCGCTGTGCGACTGCTCTGCGTACTGGGGTGTTGTTTAGTTATTGTATTTATTTCTCTCTATGAGATAACAGGCCTCGAACCTTACACACAGTCCAGAACTTGGGTGTCACAGAGGTCGCGCACCTTGTCAAACATATTTACGTGCTTATGCAAGGTCTTGACGCCAGTAGACACTTGAGCGCGCACCTTGTGGCGTTGCCCTCATTACAGATTCATCGCGGCAGCAAGGTGTAACAATTAGTTGACGGTCCTATTCCGAGGGGAAGGATGCAGGCTTAGCAAAAATATTGTCGAAGCGATGCGCAAATGTCATGATATTACAGCGGTGAAGTAGTCCGTTTTACATCTCGTCGATCAAGGCCTTTAGTCTGACTTCATCCAGAATCTCGAAGCCGCTCTCCGATGTGACCTGAAGGTAAGACGGGTAAGAATATAGGTACCGGAGGATGCAGGGGCGTAATCCTTACCTGAGCGAGTTGAACGTTGTGTTGATCGAGCTTCTCCTCCATAACTTGTTTCAGCACTCGGAGTGTCAGAACGTGAGCCTCTTTGAGGGTCATTTGCTGTATGAAGGTCGCGTCAAAGATAAATTGTTCAGAAAGAAGGGATACACGCACCTTATGCCACTTGTCTTGAAGCTCGCTCTGAGCTGCCTCCGAGCCCGATCCCACAGCCTTCGCCTCATATCTGACGAACGTTCCTGAAGGATCTGTGTGGAAGCTGAAAGCGCGTGAGGCGGGTTTGGGTCGTCTAAGCCGTCAAGACGTACAGTTGTGGGCCGTTCTCGTCAATGCCCGCAATGAGCAAGGCGACGCCGAATGGCCGACTCATCATGGCATCCTCGTCGTGTACACTCTCACCAAAGCGGAGGGCAAGGTCACACACGGCTTGTGTTACGCTCTCGACTTTGATGCGCTCGTCGTAGGTGAACGCGTGGTTCTGGGAAGTGACGCGTGCGTGGTCGACCATGGTTCTTGCGTCCGCGATGAGCCCCGACATAGCACATCCCAGGTGTCGGTCGATCTCCATAATCTTCTCGATAGACGAGGACACAAGCAGAGGTGATTGGACGCGCTTCTCCACCGCGAGGACAACACCCTCCTTCGTGCTGATTCCGACTGTTGTAGAGCCTAGCTGCAAGGCTTATTCAGAACATAAGCGTCGTTAGCGGCACATCGCACATACCTTGATGGCTTCAATTGCATACTCGACTTTGAAGTCGCGATTTCAATACAAAGTGCCCTCCAAGCTGTTAAAGCTGCGTACCCTGGAAGAGACGACCTTCCGGTGAGAAGGTGTTGACACCGCGATCTGTGAAACCATAAGTTGTATGTCAGGGTGTGCAGAAAGAACCAGACATACCGTATTCTGAGCGTGTAAGAAACATGGCAAGGTAAATGTGGCAAGGGGCAGACGGAGGAAGTGATATGGGAGAGCGTACGCAATGACTTCGAGACGCGCGTCGCGTCCGCGAAGGTGACCGTGCGAACTTCGTGGACGGAATAGGCTGTGGCAATTTCTTCGACGCGTTGTGCAAGCGCCAGGTAGTCCTCCCTCTCCTGCGACCTTCATCCGCAGCGTCCCATCGTTGTCCACGGCCGCGACAAGCATCTTTTCTCGCGCATTTACCAGCAAAGAATCCCTTGACCTGCTATCTGCTTGAAACTGTGAGCGTTCCGACTGCTACACTCGCACTACGCATCACTTACGATATTGTAGTCACGGCGCGGTGGGGGTGCATGAGTCTATGGAGGGCGCTGGCAGCGAGCAGACCGCGTCTATTTCGCGTAGTCCTGGGGACTCCCAGCCTGTCACGATGCGCCTCCAGCTGGAGCCGACCTGTCGAGCCCCTCACCCGATCCCTCAGAAGGTTCCTCAACGATGACAAGCACCGTGCCGCCCTGCAATACTTCTACCGCTTCATGGAGCACGAGAAACTCTCGAATGAGAGTCGATTCAGCGCCTATGTTAAGTCCTGGACGCTGTTTGCCAGGAGTGGACATCTCTCGGATGCACGCGACATTTACGGGCGGATGGAGGCGGAGGGTTTCGTTCCACCAGTCGAGACGAGCGCCAGTATGTCCGCGTTGCTCTGCCTCGCTGCTGAAGACATGGACGGCTTCGCTAGCTCCATCGAAGAGGCTTTCACTCACGACGATTTCGATCAACGGTGCCTACGCCATGTTATCCACAACATTGCTTTCCAGTCTCACTTTCCACCCCGATTCTACTACGACCTCGCTGCTCTCTACATAGAGCATCGTCCCGGATCCAGAATGGAAGGGTCTACGCACGCGCTGCTCGAATACATCCGCGCAAGACGAGGTCAAGCAGGCGACTTGAAGCGGAGCTCTACGTCGCAGGAGAAACACTTTCGCAGGAAACGTGACCAAAATCCTCGAGGTGACATTCAGACCCTCCTACAGATGGCACGGACAGATCCCTCCGTTGCTCCGGTCATTTATTCTGCCGTCCGGCGCCTTGAGATAAATGGGCGAGGACTCGACCGCGTCTTTTACAACAACATAATTTCCGCGTTGCTTCGCAGGAGAAAATACGGCAAGATTTTCAAGTTCTATAGGTCTATGATGCTGGGGGACAAAACCATCTTGCCCGACGCCTACACCTTCGCCTACATCCTCAGAGCAATCGCCTCCTACTCTGTCCCCCGCTCCATCCACTCTCGTCTACATAAGAAACCCAAAGACGCGCCTTCACCCCGGCATATTTTCCGCGACATGCTTCACTGTCATTTGGCCTTTAACGGAGTAGAGCCGGACATGGCGACACGCTCTCCTGTACTGACGGGTTCTACTCTGAACAAAGCCCTCCAGCTCTTTGTAGACGTAGAGGATTACGCAGGCGCATACGTTGCGCTAGGGACGTTTGGCGCTACTCGTCTCCCTACGACGCTCGCGACGTATCGCGCTGTATTGGGGGGTATCATAGCGCGGATGCAGCTTGAGTTACCCCAGCTTTCGGTGGATGGTGCAGAACCACGCAAATCCTGGACCTACCGATTCATGGGCTCGCCTGAAATCATTCCCAAAGAAGTCGACGTCCGCACCCTCACCGGTATCCTCCACTTCGCTAAACGTCGTGACCTAGTCCTAAACCCCATCTCGCTACCCTCTCCCGAAGAAATTCAGCGTCTCACCGACGAGGTCAGCGCTCTCCTCCTGTCGGGTACCCCTTCGAAGCTACCCAAACACTTGACCCACATTCTTGTCCCCCGCGCGCGCTCTCCGAGCGATACCGGAACATTTACCATGCCTAGTGCCGTCTCCATACTGGGGATCTTAGAGCCATCGAACGATTGCTGGAAACCAACTCCGCTACGCCGCTTGATACGACGGGCATTGATCGCTTCCCGTCCTCGCGTTTTCGTGAAGGAGGCCAGAGTTGCGTCAATAGCTATCAAGCAGGCAAGGTCCGAAATGGTCCCAGCTTCGTTGAAGAGTCGATGTGCGGTAGAAGATGACGAACAAGATTTATACGGGGGAATGGATGCTATAGGCGAGGATCGCGTTCATTTAGCTTCGGCGGTTGGGGCGGGGTAGACTTCAGGGCCTTCTTCGAATTGCAGGTCTGCACTCACTTAAGATCACAGCTACATAGTCGTCGACTTCATCCGTCCTCCGTCAACTAGACACAACACGAATAATTTGTATTATCAACTGAAAGTCACCTCTGCTCCACGACGCCTGAAAGGTCTGACACGTTGAGCTTCTGCTCTTGACGACTCTCGATGCATGGGGGTGTTCGCGTTGGATAGGAATTCGTAACGCCCGACTACGTACAACCCGGTTACCTTGGCTGTGAGAACATGAATCGATAGAATTCGGTGTTCATGACCTCCATTGCCTCCCGTCTGTCCAAGGTTCTCCCTTCATTCTCCCGTTCAAGCTGCAGAGTTTACGCTGAGCTCGACGTAATGAACAACTCGTACATTTTTGGCTCAAATGCCACTCAGAGCGATCCTCGGCGCTCGTCTTACGCTAGAGCGTAATCGTCAAAGTACATACAACAAAATGTCATTATTTGCAATTACATCATGCAGAGATGTATACATTGGCGGAATCGGAACTTAGCTTGAGTGTAAGACGACCGAGGAAACAGCCATGCGATAACTGGGACGCCGAATTTAATAATCATAACATTAAATTTTATCTACTTCTTGTTCCCTCCTTTCGTTCCGCGTCCGCGGCCCCTACCGCGACCACCGTTCCCTTTCGTACGTGTTGTAGCTTGACCCGGCCCCTCCTGCGCGGACTTGGTAGGATTCTTGCGAGACGCGGTTCGGGTCGAAGCCGCCGGCTTTTTCAACTTCGCTTCAGAACTAGGTCCATCCCGAGAGGGTCCCGCGGCCATCTGAGTCGCGCGTTGTTGCGTCGTCGAACCACTCCCACTAGGTCGCGATGAAGTCCGCCTCGGTCTGTTGGCAGCATCGGTGGTGTTGTCGTGGGTTGTTGGGGGTGCCACGACGACTGGTGGGGGTGGCGGTTGAGCACGATGCTCGTCGGAGCGAAGACTGCGAGTGGAGGGTGCAACTTGCATCCTCTGACGACGTTTGGGGGCCGGTGGGTCGGGGATTGGTGCTGGGGGTGTCAGGTCTTCTGTGGCAGGCGCATCCGCTTCTACGAGAACATTGGTGGCGGCGTTGTCGGTGTCGTTTGCTGTTGAATTTGGCTGTGCGTCGGGAGCTTCGGCGATCTTCATCAAGGCAAATCCAGATATAGCTCGCTCGACATCTCCAGTTACTTGCCGCCTCGAGACGTTGCGCGAAAGTGCTGCGACTCTCGCAAGGTCCTCGATGGACACAAGCGCGGATAGACTGGCGAGGTTCCCCATTGCCTTCCCGAGGGCGTCGATGATGGAGTCGTACAAATCCGGGGTGGGACCAATGAGTGGCGATATCTCGGAGAGTGTTGCTTCCGCAATTTCGTATGCCGCAACGAGCTCTTCCCTGATCGAATCCAGGAACTCTAGCATCCCGGATTCTCGCAGAGCTGGGTGAAGGCGCAGCTGGAGCATGGCGAGGCCACCTCTAAGCACAGACGGCCGTTTTGTTGAATGGTAGAATAGAGTTCGCATGACTGCGGCTTGAGCAGCGACCCGATTCGCCGCAGAGATTGCGTCTTCAGTAGGGATGAGTTTTTCGCCGTCGCGCGTTCGCACATATAGTGCATGTCCATCTTCCAGTTTCTGGCCGCTATCGGATAGCAACACCACATCCTTGTTCAGCGTGAAGAAGACCGCAAGCCACCATATGGATTCTAAATCGTGGATCGGGTTGTAAGCCCAAGGAACAGGTGCCTGGACCATGCTGGGAATGTCGGAATACACCCCCACCCTAGGCATCTTACTTAGAGGCTGTAGGCCCCTAGGCGTCTGACGGTCTGGCCGCTTGGCCCGCTTAAGAAACAGATAGCTGGTTTCGTGAACCTCCACGGCCATGAAATCCAATGTTCCCTAGAGTTTTTATCAGCCAAATCGGAAACAAAAATATGAATGAGGCGTGATGCATACTGTGCGAATGTCATGCTTCTTTCCGACTACTCTTCTCACGTTCTTGGCGTACTCGAAGTCCGCGAGTTTCACGACATCAGGGCCATCGTCTGGCCGGTACAACAGGATGTTTCCAGCGCTAATGTCACGGTGGACCCAGCCCGCCTTGTGCAGGATCTGGAGAACTAAGACACGGCAAAGTTAATGTCGATCCAGCTAACCATCAACGAACTTGGCCTACCTAGGCAGCTGTTACCGAGATGCTGCATAATGTCCTCGAGAAGCGTCTCGTCCCGGAGAGTACGACAAACTTCCGTGAACACAATCCTGTAGTGAGTCTTCGGGTTGTATTCAATCGGTTCATTGTGGGATCCAAAGTGTTGCCAGACGCTCCTATGTTCGCCCTTCAGCTCGTCTTGCAGCTGAGTGAGCCGCTTCGCCGTGGCCTCGTTCAGACCCTTGTCGAAAATGTAGTAGTATGGAGTGCCGCCGGGTATACTTTGGCCCTGTCCAGCGTACGGTCGTAGACCTTGGTCCCGCGCGCGTCAGTCCAGAATACGTCGCCGTCGATTTCGGAGGTGAGAAGAGAGTTGGCAAGCAGGTCGTATTCTTCTTGGGATATCATCTCGTCTGGTTTTCTCTTCTTGACTTTTGTCTTCTTCTGAGGAACCAGCTTCTTCGCGTCCTCGAGGATCGTGCGGATGATGTCGCCCTCGCAGTCGAGACCTTGATCGATCCAGCAGTCCTTGATCACAACCTGCGGCTCCCCAGAAGGGTGCCCAGCCGCGTCGCAGGGTTCGGCGAGCCAGACCCGGGTCCCGCGCCCGCGCAACGCCTCGGCCGCTATGCTCGACAGAAGGGAGATCGTCTTGTACGTCTTCTCGCGGGGCCCGTCGGTCGAGCGTACGGTGATGATGTACTGCAGCTGGTCGCCATTGGGCCCCTCCCATACTGGTCGCATCGTGGTATCCCATCCGGACAGCTCGATCGGGGCGTAGAAGAATTTCAGAAAGAACTCGACGAGCCGCTTCGGTTCCTGCCCAAGTCCACGGATCAGCCACCGATGGCCCAAGATAATTTACGAACCATACCTTCATGAAGTCAAACGTATCGGAGGCGACGTACTCCTCCCTGCCGCCGTACCACAGGCGCACGTCGTGCCCCTCGATGGTGAATGCAAACGCGAACTTCCGCCGCGCATCGTCCTTGACCGACTGCGACATGTTCCACAGCAGCTTCTCTAGGTTCTGTGACGATCGCAAGATGAGAATCCACGAAACGACGACAGCGGGAGTCGACTCACATCATTGACGTCCGCGGTCCTGCTCTTCAGCTTGTATTCGCCCGTCGGACCGATATCGATCCAGTGCGCCTTCACGCCGCCCGGACGCTGTGGCTTGCACAGCGTGAAGTAGCCGTCGGGCTTGTTCGTCGCCGTCCTCCAGACCGACTCGGGAACACGATCGGGGTCGTTAGAGAACTTGAGGACCTGCTCCGGCAGAGTCTTGACGCGCTTTTTAGCTGCGGCTTCGATGGCATGCGCGACGACAACGAGGGCCGAGAACGTCGTGTTCTCGTTCCCGCCCGCGACCTCCTGGAACGCGGTCCACTCTTGGGCTTCGGTGTCATAGGCGGATTTCTTGACGAGCTCGTCCCAGATGTCGTCGACGCGCCCTTGCAGGCGCGCGTGCAGCGGCGGCAGGACGTGTTCGAAGAAACGCTCTACGCTGATTTTGGGGACGGCACCGCCGACAGCAGAGACTGTGGCTTTGCGGCCATCATGTAGGCTTCCTGTAGACGCAGCGTTCCTTTCGGGCTTGGGTTTGAAGGGTGAGGAGGCCATAAATAGATAGGATGGGCAGGGATGGGCGCACCGGATGCTCAGACTCAGACAACTCCATGACGGGCTATTTAACTGGAGGATTTGGGACGGTCAATCGTACTGTGTGAGAGTAGGAAGGGCTGGGTTACGTAGAATACGGAGGGTCTGGGACAGTTTGAGGTTGTTGCAGTTGGGTCTGACCGTCGCGGTTCAAGTTGTAGTCGCCTAATCGGGAACGCATGTTGTGCGCATCAACTGATCGCATCTGAGATCGGTGAATATTACCCACCACTATTTCTCAGAGCTGCCGTCCCATTTTCTACGCACAACGTCCTCGCTGCTTCTGGCGGGGATGTTGAGACGAAATGAAAGCGTCCCTCCCGCTCTTTCTCAAGCAAGGGTCCAAGGGCTGAGTTGTCGTCTTCAGACAACGAACACCATTATATTCAACCTCGAGGCTCGATCTGGCCCTAGCGTTAATATCCTTCTGTGAGCCGTTGCATTGATCTTGATACCTGTCAACGACGATTTAATCAACAGGAATGCCCCAATTTGTGGTGGTACGCAAATAAGAAAAATTCGGAATGTTGTCGCCACGTGTAACAGGGCGGCTCCAGAGGGTCGAGACAAGGATGTATAGTCAAGGACGAGGACAGGAGCGTAAGCGAGCCCCGTTACTGGGGCAAGCCAGGTGTTGGTTCGTCGAAGGTAGATTACGTAAGATCCCAAAAATGGAAGGCAGACCCTTACACCACGACAGCTTTCCTTACACGGTTTCTTATGAGAGCCTTTTGTGGACAAAAACAACGCCGTAAAACGTTGCGAGCGTGCGATCGCATGCAATCTCGTGCGATCGCGTGAAATTGCACGCGATTGCATGCGATCGCACCCGGCTTGGCTGCCCAGTGTTCGATTTTCCGCGCGATCGCATGCGATCGCATTTGTCGTCCGACTTAGACTTACGCACGTATGTACTTACACTGAGCATTCCCGGATTCTATCAAAATAAAATTGCATTAGATCGCACGAGCCTCACTCCGAGCACGCCTCGAACGATATATTAATTTTTATATTATATTATTTCCTGGACAAAAACAACACCACTGAACGATGCGACCGTGCGATCGCGTGCAATTGCACGCGATCGCACATGTATTTAGGTGCCTCTCCCTAGTACCCTCGCCGTACTACCCGTGCGACTCGTGCGATCGGGTGCGTGCGCTGCAATTGCATGCGATCGCACCCTCGCACGAGAAGACGTAGGTCATATGTTTTTGTCCACATATGACCTTCATAGTTTCTCGGTCTCTTGCATTCTCCTCTCGCATCCCTGACTTGTGTTGTAGCTCGAACAACATTTCCAATTCCTCTGGGACTCAAGGTTGGGCTAGGCTTGTGTAGCTCGATACCCAGATGTGACTTACACAGACGGCACAGTGAAACCCACCTGGACCTCACCTGATCGGAAGAATGTAAACCGGGCAAAGTCCCCCCCCTACGCCGGGATTACTGCCCCGAAATCCCTTA
>BSCZ01000561.1:10105-64647 GCA_027924225.1 Bjerkandera adusta
GGGCAGCTGTCACGGTCACAGACACGTGGCGCGGCCCGCGCAGCTCTGCGGAAACAGCCGGGGAGGGCGGCGAGCCCACAATGGGACGAGCCGCGCGCTTTCGGGGGCCGCGAGCCAATCGGGTCGGATCCGGGCGCTTCCGCGCTGTCGTGAGACGGTAACGGGCGCCTCGCCCGTGATTTACCGTCTCATGCTTCTAGGAAGCTCTCGTAGCCCCGAGAACCACCCACGCCCGCACAGACCGTCCTCCACGCTCCCTACACCACCCCGACCACCGCACCATGGCCCCCGGCGGATACAAGTATGTGAACGTCCGGTCCAAGATCCAGGCGGACGACTCGGACTTCTTCAAGCGTACTCTTGCTCGTCTGGACAAGATCCGCAACCACCTCCAGACCGCGCCTCGCTCTGGGAGGCTCAGGGATAAGGTATGCATCATCACCGGCGTCGGGTCGCTCAAGGGCATGGGGTGCGTGGATCATCTCTTCTGGCAGTGGGCGGAGGCTCATTGGGGGTGGCAGACGGGCGGCGGCAATGCTATTCGCGCATGAAGGTGAGTCTGGAGCATGTGGCCAGTGATATGATACTGATTTGTCGCAGGCGCGAAGCACCTATACCTGCTCGACTTCGACGAGACAAACCTCCCAGACCTGAAGGCAACCGTCGAGGGCAAGTACCCCGACGTCAAGGTACGGTTATCCTACACCTCTCTCCGCCAACGCGAGACGATGTGTGGTCGGACAGGCTACGACGGTGCAGGGCGACGCGGCAGACGACAACACGATCTCACAGCTCTGCGAGCGGGCCTTGCAGGAGGAGGGGCGGCTGGACGTGTTCTGGGCCAACGTGCGTGTATCCCCTTGCTAGCGATTGGGTACAGGGGCTGAGTGCGTGACGCAGGCGGGCGTGGCGACCATCGACTACGTGTACGACACGTCTGCGGAGACGTTCATGAACACGATGCGGATCAACGCGCTCTCGTGAGTGCGGCGCCGACGCGCTTTGCAGACGCTTTGATCTCATGTCTGTGCAGGTGCTTTATCGCGATCAAGCATGCCTCGCTCGCGATGGGCAAGGCGAATCCATCGCGGGGGAAGGAGCACAGCGGGGGGAGCATCATCCTCACCGCGTCTGGTACGATCCTCCGATGTTACAGATCGGGCATGAGGGCTGAATTTTCGTCGACAGTCGCGGGTATCCGTTCCGGAGCCGGGTCCATGGACTGTACGTCCCTTGCTGCTTGTCGCGCGCTGCTCGAATTGACCCCCGCACAGACAGCGCAAGTAAGGCCGCGGTGAACAACATGGCGCAGACGGCGTCGTACCAGTTGCGCAACACCGACATCCGCGTCAACGCGATATGCCCAGGGCTCATCGAGACTGGCATGACGACGATGACATTCGACTACGCCGCATCCCGGGGCACGTCGAACAAGATCGGCCAACTGAATCCCATGGGACGGTACGGCGTCGCCGAAGGTACAGATTTATTGAATGTGTTCGGCCTCGCTCTTATTCATTCGATGATTGTTCCTAGAAATCGCAAACATGGCGTTGTTCCTTGCGTCAGGTTCGTAGTCTTGCCAACATCCGTCCATACGTGTCCTCACTGCCTGAATACAGACGAGTCGAGCTACGTCAACGGCCAGTGCATCGCCGTAGATGGCGGGCTGTCCAGCTCGCACCCAGTTGCGCCTGGAAAGTGGGCATAGTGCTCTCATGGACTTGATTGAATGGGTGCAAATCCCAGTATTATTCGTTACTCTAGTGAATCTCGGACTTCGTGTATTGGTAGCTGAATTTTCGTTGCTTGCTCGTCAGAGTTGCGTCGCTCCGTAGTCGTCTTCTTGGTGTATCCATTGGCAGGTGTCATTCTAGGAATACATGTCCTTTGGCTACGTACGCGGTCGTCGCTTTGCCCTCGCTTCCTCGCCTCGCCTCGACATCTGCCTCTGTCCTCCGCCTTCGCAGGCACTCTTGCCTCGGCTGACACACGGCCGCGCTCGTCTAAGAGATACTTCGTTCATTGCGAGTAACCCTGCCACCTTTCCATGTGAATTCGTTTCTAGAGGAATACCACTTACCGTCAGCAGCGACAGCGTACCACGCGTGGACACAGCTTCGTGATTGAGGGACGCCGCACCTTGTGGTTGTTGGTGGCTGAGGCCGGTGGGGATGGTCGGTGGGCGTGGTGTCGTGTGACACGGTTTGTTGCGAGTTACGTCGGATAGACCCAGAGGGCGGCAACCACAGTGGCCACATGAGGATGAGCGGCTTACTGGTTTGTCGACCAGAGGAATAGAGCGTCCTTCTTTGTTCTGGGCCGGTATGGCAGGCTAGTAAAGTGAGACAGACATGGTGGGGGGCGGGTTGCGGTGTTGTCCTCGGGCGACTCGACAGAACGACTGATGATCTGGAGGAACAGCCGCGGCGTACCTAGACTTGAACTCTTTGACATGACGGCGGCTCGCGGTGTTTGAGGTGCGGCGCTGCAGTTGAAATTCGTCTCTTCTGCAGTCTGGACAGTCTGCGCTGTGTGGCGGCAATTAATTTCGCGGCGAACAGCTGGACAGGATGGATGAGCGAGGAGCTGTGCGCGGTGTCTTTGAGCGACGCGCTGGATCGAACTCGTGGCGGCGTCCGGAAAATCGATCAAATATTCCCAAACAATCTCCCCAGAAAATACCCGCGAGCGACAGCCTCGCCGGCCGGGTTTCGCAACGACGGCGCAACACAGGCACACACGAGTCCTGGAACCTGGCTGCGCGAGGGTGGATGACGGGCGTGGTGGGGGCATGTAAGCAGGCTCGCTTGGGGCGGCACGGGCCTGCCACGAGATCAATCACTGCCTACGCCGCTTTCGTCACCTCCCGGGATGCTCTCTGCGCGTTCGTTCGGGTGGGAGGACGCCGTCGCGAGGCTCGCACGGCCTGTGTGGGGGTGTGGGCGACACGGGGAGGCGGCTTGTGTTCTCGGCAGCGGTGGCGTGCTGGTACGTGCGTGGTTCGCCCGACGGTGCGGTGAAGGGTTCTGACGATGTTGCGTAGCGATGTACGTAGGTGGCAGGGCCCGACCAGGCGAGACGTGTCGATAGAAGGATTGTCTGGAGTTTGCCGGCCTGCGCCACGACGGCGCAGACCTCTACGAATAGGGGAGAAAAGCGTGGCGACAGAATAAGGTTCGAACCTTCGAAGCTTGCCTGCGAATACGCTTCCCGGCTTCATACGTTCACGGCACATCCTATAGAATTGGGGTGAGTGATGACTTGCACATGAACGATGCTCCCGCGGAGAACAAACCTGCTCATAACCCCACTTGACATTTATTAAGGTCCATGGCATCGCGTACATACCTCTTTCCGCGAAGTGGCGTTCTAAAACGCTTCGCCACGCCACTAACACAACACCCTCCGCTACCGAATGACTGCAGTCTCGCGTTGAGTCTGCAGTCCTTCCATTCTCATGGTATGTGCACGACATTGAATCAGCCAATAGGTTGACCCAACATCGGCGCATCCCACGAGAGGGAAGGTCCGCAGACTAACCCAAAGGTAGTCGAGCGATTCCCTCCCTCCGCGCACGACGCGAGCGTGATTTCGTGGCGACACTGGCGGCGCAGAGGCCAACCAAGCGCCGCAAATTCCGCTATGTTCAATTTTGCGACCCTCAGACCGAAGCGGGCCCCAGAAAACACATTGGGATCTACGCTTGCGTCAGCCTATGCTAACAGAAATGGCAGGAACCTCACATACGTTAGCTGGGGCTGGGGCGTCGGAGATGGGGGGCGGACGGGGTGGACGCCTCGAACCCCGTTTATCCTGGAGGTATTTATCGATTGCTGGCCCACGCTGCGCTGCTCATTACAAGCCCTTCGGATCAGCAATGTCGGAGTTGCGCTTGTCAAATTCGAGGCAGCCGCCAGGCAGAAGCATTCGCTGTCCGTCTTCGCTGCCTATGAATCTGTCCCAGGGTCCGCATGGAAAAGCCCAAGACGAACCGCCATGCAACGGCGAAGCAGAGGCGGCGGCGGTGTGTGCGAGCGCAGAGGTCCACCACGGAGTAAAGCAGCACGACAATTCGCGATCCGCTTCCGATTCCAACTCCTCGCAGTGGTTCGGATGGAACGGCGGCGCGGCGCACATGGAAAACGCGGATGATCGACTCTGCCTCTCTCTGTCGCGTCTCACTTTCCTCGACTCTGCCTCGTTCCCGTCAACGCCTGCAACGTTTCGGCGCATCCGTCGACGCTATGGGCGGGAACGTTCAGGGCACTTCGACGGCCTGTCCAGACACACGGAACGCCTGAGCCCGGCACCAACCTCCCGCTACCAGACACAACGCCGCAAGTCGGGCCTGGTGGAGTCATGCTGTGTTTGACTACCCGCCACAGGGAAGAGGCCATGCTGCATGCATCTCAAAATTGTCGGCCCCTTGCGATGGTCGATTATCGTGAATATCATGAAAGTAGTTCGGTCGATAAGGTCACTGGAGTTGTTTAGGGGTGCGTCTCATGCGTGTATCACGATCTCGCCCGTGTGGTTACCTATTGACGACAGATCCTGTCGACCGGTGGCCCTATCGTTGCGCGAACACGCCCGTCTGCAAACCGTCTCAAGCCGCGCTAGGTCGGGACGGAGCCTACATTCGGCCGCGACGAGCAGCACACCATATGGGCATCCAAACTTCTACAGGTCTCAGACACCGACGGAAGGCGCTCTGCGACGCAGCAACTCTGGTAATCGCCTTTCTGGCGACTCTTGCAATCAGACTTGCCATCGCACCCGCCACCCGTGTTCTACAGCCGATGGACGCCCGCTCCCAAGACTTGGCGAAAAATGGTAGATCCTCGAAGCCGGAGGGCCGTCTGCCGGGCGGTTTGGTCGTTGGTGGAGCCACTCGCCGCGTCGATCTCATGTAGCGCGGAGGGTATGGGCTGCATTCCCGAAAGGTGCGCACGGTTGCGGCACGTTCGTGTCTTCCATATTGAGTCTCAGGGCCCCCGCAGCGTCGTGCTTGCATCTCCCGCGCCGGTCGCCTCATTTCGCGTGCGCCTCGCAACTCCGCGCTGCACACAGCAAGCTCTCGTCAGTGCGAAATGTCGCACCTCCGCTCGTCGATCGGAGGGCGTGCAACCTCCTGCAGCACATGTGAGTGCTGCGTCTGCTCGTGCTCGTCCTTCCTATGCCGCGTCAGGAACATACCACCCAGAAATCCACGCCTTCTCCCGTATATGGGGTCTGCGCTGTTGGACGGCCGACATCTGCTTCGCTCTTGGTCTGGTCAGAGGGCACTGCTTCGGGCAGCGTGGACGGTCATGAACAGTTGGGCGTGGCCTTGTCGTCGGCGCAACCATCGACATGCCTGTGCGCGTCGTCCGCGGCACCCGATGCATCCCCAAATGAAAACCGCGACGAGGGCTCGTAGCTGCCTAGCTGCTCGTGCCGTTCATCTACAACCGTCGGCCGCATGTCGGCCTATTTTTACGCAAATATTTGTGCCTGATTCATTCGGAGTTCAATGCCAGATGGTCCGCTGTTGGTCTGTAAATTTCGGGCGCACCTTTTCGCATTCGCACACCGAGTCCTCCCGCCGCCGCGGCTGCGACGCAGGGCGGCGAGACACAGGCGGGAAGCTACGCTTCAATGTCCTCCTGGAGATAATTCACGTGACCTGGCTGGCCGACGTTGGCGTCCGCCCGTTCTGGAAGTCCGCTTTCAGCAATGACGCACTAGGCGCGTCCGTCCCCGCCGTCAGCCTCCTCGTCGCCGTACAAATCAATGCTGCCGCCTTCAGAATCCCAACACAACCACCTTCTTCCTTACCACCATGTCCCCTCCCCCCGCCGCCTCCCCCATACGCGTTTGCATCGTCGGCGCTGGCGCCTCCGGTATGTCTGCGGCGTACGCCCTCAGTCGCCACCCAGACAAGTACCAAGTCACCGTCTTCGACAAGGAGAGCGTCGCCGGGGGTATGGCGACCTCGATCTCGATTGACGCAAAGAAGTATGGCGCGTCGTACATCAATGACGGCGTGCAGGGGTGCAGCCCGGCGTTTGCGAACACGATGCGCATGTTCAGTCAGCTGGGCTTTCAGCCTACGGAAGTCGGCATGCAGTGAGTGGTCAGCCTCTTTTTCGCGAAGCGGCGGTCTGACCTTCGGTGTAGAATCAGCTTTGGAAAGGGCGAGGACTTTTGGACGAACGTATTCCCTACGTCTTTGACCGCCCAGTTCCAGGCGGACATCGTCAAATTCGGCAAGGCACTCAAAATCATCAAGAAACTTGAGGTCCCGTTCGCTTTGATACCCGTCCACGCCATGCTCCGAATCTTCAACTTCTCGACGGACTTCGGGGAGAAGATGGTCTACCCCCTTGTCGCGCTGTTCTTCGGGACAGGGAACCAGACACCCTATATTTCGTCGGCCATACTGGTAAGATTGCAGGACTTTGGTAGCTGTGAGGTACTCACCTTACTTTTGGTAGGAGCGAGTCTTCATGGATCCTAGCATGCGGTTGTTCGAGTTTAGCGACAAGAGTCTCTTGGCCAGCATCCCTACCATGCTTGCGTTCCCGAAGCTGCATGACTGCTATCAAGCATGGAAGACGGAAACAGAGTCGCGGGGAAATGTTACCTTCAAGCTACGCCACGAAGTGACACGCGTGGTGTCGCGCGACTCCAAGGCTAAAGCTAGCGCCGTCCAGATTGAATACAGGGTCAAGGAAGGCGATCTTGAGACCGAGGAGCAAACGGCCAACTTTGACCAAATAATTCTGGCCATCGATGCCGACTCGTGCCTGAAGCTCCTTGGGAAGGAAGCGACCTGGATGGAGAAACGCGTTCTTGGCAACGTCAAGTACTTGTACGACGTGACGATCACCCACAACGACCTAGGGTATATGCAGAAGGTGCGTCATCAATCCTGCCTTCGGCCCCTCGCCGACGTTCGCGCAGCACTACGAGACCCGGTATGATCCCTCGCACAACGCGCCCATGGATTCGGCCAAGACAACGGCAGAGGACCGCCACGATGCAGAAGAGGCTTTTGACTTCGCCAAGGATAACTTCCGCCCGCTTTACTATACGAAGCAGTACCCGGAAGACAAGGCGAAGATAGAAATGAGCTTCGATCTGACGCACTATCAGCCGCAGTTCCGTGGCGAGAAACCTGCGGGGCCGAGTGGTTCAGAGGATAAATCCGAGCACCGTCACGCAAGCAACCAGATTCCCGTCGAGGCCCGCGAGGCACAGCGTAGCGAGCTTGGAAACGAAGGCTCTTCCGCACGGACAGGAGAAGACGCCGAGGGGACGCCGGAGCCGCCTTTGGAGAACCACGTCTTCCAGACGATTTTCTTGGACAGGGACGATTCCTCCCACTTGTGGACGATCGACGATATCGCACCGGAAAAGCGGATCTACGAAAAGTGGTGGAAGCAGCAAAGCCATCGGTGGCAGCACTACGCGGGAACCGTACCGTGGATGATGTTCATCAATGGCAAGAGGAACACTCAGTATGCCCATTCTTGCCTTCACAACGTTCCTCTGCTAATTTTGTGACCTAGCTTTGCGGGCGCGTGGTCAGTGCTGAATATGCACGAGCTTGCCGTTACATCGGGATTCGCAGCGGCGTACCGTCTCGGCGCGGACTTTCCGTTCAAGGGCGACGAAGAGTGCGAGAGGTTGTTCAAGCTGTATCTCGCGCTCAGCCATGGTTCTCGGATGGTACGTGTACGCTTTCATTGGCAGCTTCTTTAGCTCACAGGTATTATAGCGCAAGGAGGACAGGAAGGGCATCCTCGCGTAGACCCTCCGGATTGCTCGAAGCTTCTTCTCCACCTCGCGTTTTACTGGAACACTCTGTAGCTCAATAGCATCAAACCCTCTGCCTTGCCGTGTCTCTTAAGGCTATCGAAAGACTTACGATGCTCCCTCGATTGCCTTTTCGATTGGGTTATAATCTCTGATCTGCCAGATAGGCTATATTCTTCACGTCATATGTCGCTCATCGTGGATAGTCCTCTTCCTCAGACACGAAGATCAACACGGGATCCGGTGAAATAACCTGCGCAGCGTGCGGCTCATGAAGGTTGCGCTAGGCTCGTCGGCAGCGCCTCCGATAACGCCCATATAACGAACGTTTGACTAGCCTCGAGGTTTTAAGACGGAAGCATTTCCGCCCTGCAGCACCACGCCAGCACGGTGTGGGTCTGACAGTGACGCTGGTCAGCCAAAGTCGGCTGTGGGACTTCCAGTTTCACCGGAGGATACAGATATGTACGTAACATTTCCTACGCATTTCGCCACCTCACCATCTCACCGCTATCGACGCTAGCTATCCGCCACATGTTTGCTTTGGGTACAGCATCGCGAGACCATTTCAAGACTACCGAATACTGGTGTGATTCCGATTTTTGATATCGGAGATTAGCCGCCGTCGATCTGTTTGAGGCGTTGAACCGAGCGCGAAACTTTCAGGCTACTCCCTGCTCTATCCGGTATGTCGTTGTCGCACCGCGTCTCGTTACAGCACCACCACAGGCCACTAGTGCGTCGGCCGGGTGTGACCAGCGGCACCATGATTATACCGCGTTTCTCCCAACGTTTGAGCCTGTGACGGGAAATTTCTTATACGTACCTCATTCACCATCATCATCTCAATTTCGTTAAATTGAGGTTCCCCCAGGTTCCGAAGGGCAGTTCGTGTTTGGCTGCCGAGGTTGCACTAACCATAACCGATGCTCTTGTCGCCGATCACGCCGCCTGCACGCTTTTGCGTCGAGCGGTAACGCGTTACACCCTGTTCGACTAGGTTGGGACAGGCGAGTTGAATTCCTCCAGAGCAGACGAGGCGGGAAGATCTCACATGGCTAAACCACAGTTGCTGAGTGTGTACGTGTGTATCTCCGCTTGTTATTGTGCGCTATCAAAATCCCGCAATCCAGCCCAGCCTATAAACAATCTAGCGCGACACTGTCGCCCCCAAGACCATGTGGGCCGGGCTCGCCAGACAATCACGTACAGGCCCCAATTTCCTTTTTGGTCCGGACATCCCATCAATTTGCTGAGTCAGCAATTCATCCCGCTTTGTTCTGCGTCCCGCGGCCGATTCAGCGCAGGTGGGAGCACCTGCTCCGTATCTCTCAAGATCAGGCCTCAGGCTTGGCTAGAATCTCGCTAGCCTGATCGGCGTCAAAAACGGAGACAGGCGAGTGACTAGTGCCGGACAGATCGAGGGCAGATAGTGCATCGGGTGTAGACCCGTTCCATGAGAATACATTCAAGACACTCTACCCACGGTATCGTGAATTGTGGCCATACTGGTACAGAGACGAAAATGAGTCCTAATCCGATACGCCTCCCCTATGGATATTTGGTGGTGGCTGTGTTTGAGCGAAAGAAATCTTGAACATATTGCGTCAACGAGAGTCTGAGGATCGCAAAAGCCAGCTGGATGTGGAACTCACCATCGGCAAAGCCATTACATCTTCCAACAACACATCTGAGCTATTCAAAGCGTCTTGATTAAGAACCGAATAGCCCTTCTTGTCTGACGGTCCCGAGTCTTCCTGATCATCATCACCCGAGTCCGACTTCACTGCCCCCGCATCCGATTCGTCAACACCTGTGGACATCGGCTCTGAAGGTGCGGGTTGAGGAGCGGGACACAGCTCCCGGAGCTGCGCTAGCACTGGCATCGTGTCTTTGAAAACGGGATATCCGGAGGTAGCATCGTGAAGGCCCTTCGCGAGCTGCCCGCACACGTCCACTGCGCTTGGTGGGACTTGCCCCGCCTGGACCAGCTTCAGCAACGACTCTGAGAGCGAGTGCACGGCTTTGGGCGTGATGATGAGGATCTGGTCGGGGTGGTCCTGGCAGAGTCGCGCCATGAGGTGAATGTCGCCGGACTGTGCAGTGATGTAGCCGCTGAGAGCAGTAAGCAGCCCCAGGATGTCCTCCCAGAATTGTTCGCGTTCGGTTTCGATGGTGGGGAGGTGCTGCCCGGCTGCGGCGAGAGTGATAGCTGTGAGTCCGAATACAGTGTCTTGTACTCCTATGGTCATCTCGCGTCGTAAAGCTGGTTCGATCTCAAGGCATTGGTTGATGCGGGTGCAGGTCAAGGTGAGTAAGCTCTGCGTCTCTGTAAAGAGCAAGGCAGATTAGCCCTTCATTCAGATAGGCGAACGTGCATCGGCTGCTTACGGTCGCTGGTGAATTCGTATCCGGTGTCGATGGAGCAACCGAAGAGCGCAACGGTGGGATAGCGCAGCGAAGGGCTGTTGTTGTTGTCTTCGGGATCAAAATCCGCGTATTTCTGGGAGGAACAGGCGCGCAAAGCGACGTTGACAACGGTCTCGCGGAAGCGCAGCTCGTTGGGTTCAGTTTTCACGATTTGCATCAACATGATCAGTACTACTGATACGTCGACGTATTCTTCAATCCAGTCTTGGGTTGTCCATTCGTCGGCAGTTGGGAGCGCGTCGAGAAGAGGTTGCTTGAGCTCAGCCACCAGCGTCGGGTCCACTGTGAGGTCTGTGAGAAGCTGGAGGTTCAGCGGGCGGAAATGATTGTCGAGGATGCCGTAGTCGACGTCAGTGTAGGTTCCCAACGAGTATATCACCCAGTTGAGTACGCATTCGCAGCGAGTTTCGGCGGGAAACTCGAGCAGGCAGGGTCGGAGGAGCTTGATGCTGTTTTTCGGGATCGCCTTGGGCGCCATGCTGAGCACCCCTGCGTCACTCTCGTTGAGATCCGATGCATCACGCCTGCGAAGCCTGATGATCTCGCGATCCGCCCAGAAGTCCGACAGTATGTCGAAGGACGAGGACAGAAATCCTACGGCCCAGTCCCAAACGCGGAAGAAACGGTATTCGACGGCGATGTAGGAGCGATCCAACGATGTGTCGAGGTCTCCTGGCTCGCGGAAGCAGCACGGTGCGAGACACATGGCGAGGAGTATCGTGAGGATGAAACCTGGCAAAGCCAGGAACACCAGAGCCAGAAGGGTAAGGATGATGAGTACCCAGGTGAAAAGGGCGTGGACAGCGGGGATGAGGGGGGACTTGTAAGGACAAGCGGGCCATAGGAGGGGAAGGAAAAGTGAACCGGCGTATAGGAAGAATGGGGTACCTGTGACCACGCTGAAGGCGACCGTGGTCGGGTGGTCCAGCGTACGAAGGAAGTTGTAAAGCCCGGTGAGGAATAGGACCACAGACGCTTGCAACACGACGGGGAGAAGAGTAATGATGTGTGATACTTGGCAGAACACGAAAGCTTCGTGTCGAGAATGCCGAAGCCGAAGCGAGTCGCGTATGTTTAGATGTTTGGGTAGCGGAATATTCCTGAGCCACTGCTGGACGGCGATGGCGAAGAACGCGGCGACGAGACTCAAAGCGAGGCTGATAAACCACAGCGCATTGATTGTCACTTGTGTAGGATCGGGTTCGAAAGGCGGCCGCGTCAATGATGCCAGTGACTGGGTAGCGTTGATAAAGTTGCCGGATAGGGTGAAAGACGCGAGTTGAAGGGAGATTCGTTCGAGAAGCTCTGCAGACTTGTCGCTGGGATCCTCTTGTAGCCATTGGTAGGACTCGATGGTGAATGCCGTGACGACTGCGGAGAACAGACCGGCCTATCCGGGTGTCATGTCAGTAAAGAAATGGGCGGGGGAAGGGGACGTACAAAAACGAGGAGGTTGTTTAGCTCGTCCTTCCACTTGTCCATAGTTTCTTGGTCATATTCTAGGTACGCATTCCACAAGAAATTCCACCCCTCCGCTGCTTCTTCGGACTGAGATGGTATGAGCACGATAGCCCAGCACAAGACAGCGGTACGTACAGACACGCCAGGGATTGCCTTGCCATCGTCTACTGACGGTTTCTGCAAGATACAGTATGGATAATGTGCGAGTCAGAACAACACTACGCCGACCTCTGTTGATTTGATCGATGTATCGTTCGTCCTCGTCGACGAGTCAACGTTCGTCGGCGGTTTGGCGACGTCCATAGAGCCTGGCATAAGTGAGGCAGCCTGCGGACCAGACGTCAGTGCGATCGATATTCTCAGGTTAAGCGCAAAGCTAGCTTACGTCGTCATTATCCTCCATACTTCAAAGTCTGGCAGAGTGAAGAAGAGGGGGCCTTGGAATCGTCTTGAAGCGCTCAAGTCCGTGCATGGCGATATATCTATGGGAAAATTCCGTCGTGCCTCCGATGCGGCCGGCGATAAATGAACGGGTCTTCGTCCGCATTGAATACGAATTGGCAGATTGGCACGATGATTAGGCGTGCCTTGGCAATTAGCTGGAGCACAAACCGCGCGCCCTGTACTACTTTCCAAGAATAATAAGCTCGAAGACCAGTGGGAATTCTGGGGGGAACGACGTGTAGACTTACTACACGCAGCTTAACGAGCCATCTCTGTAATAATAGTGGGCCAGACATTCGTAGTGCGTGTCTGTACCGCATCATGCTAGACTCCTCGCAAAATCCTCATGCCATCGATATCAGGCCATCAGACAACCACGCAACTTCGGATCTGCGTAGTCCATGTTGGGAGAGAATTGCATCCGGCGTTCGCGGATCGCCTAAGTTCGTCGGGATCTTCACAGCTTTCTTGAGTGGACGCCGTGTTCAAAAGGTCGCGGCAAGTCCCGGGCGATATCACGACGACGCACATCATTCCATAAACGGTAATGTTTCCTCACCGTCCCTCACGACTCTTTGTTTATTGCAAAAATCAAACATCCCGCGAGCTTGTGAGCCCATGCGCAGATCTGCGAGCATTGACGCTTCTATATCATTTCCGCACTACCATCTCAAACATGCCATAACAACTGCGCTGATGGGCCTTTGCATCTCATCCTGAACGTCTCATCAAAAGCTGCCAGTGGATCATTCTAGGTGCGCTAGCTAGTATGACTCCACGAAACAGACGAAAGGTAGACACGTCGCTGGTGGTATTATCTTGGAAGTTTTTGACTGGACGTTTTGCAGAGCTCTTCTCGTACTACCTGCAGTGCGAGGGATCCTCCCACACCTGAAGCTCACGAAACGAAAACCTCTCGCACGAGTCTCAACGACTCGAACAATGACGCCAGCCAAATACCTCATGTCTGCGCCGACTCTGGCTCCGCGGTATGAAATTTGACCACGTTCTACCTTGGTCTCTCTCATCTTAGTTTCAGGAAGCTACGGAAGGTTGGAAGTTCCTATGGGACTCAGAGAAGGAGTCCGACCAAGAAATGATAAACGGCTGGAAAGACGAGTTGAACAACTTGCTCGTATTTGTAAGCTCATTATTACCTCAGGGCTCGAGTTTTCACTGACTTTGGAATGTCACAGGCTGGTTTGTTCTCCGCTGTGGTGACGACCTTCGCCGCAGAGTCGTACCAACTGTTGCAGGAGGACCCGGCGGACAGGTCCGCTGAGCTGCTCGAACGCATCTCGCTTCAGCTGGCCTCGTTCACGCTCGCCCCGGGCTTTGTCAACGCAACCCAGGCGCTCACGCCCTTGCCCGTGTTCCAGCCCGACCCAGTCAACTCAGCAATAAACGCGCTCTGGTTCCTCAGCTTGACGCTGAGCCTCCTTGCTGCGTTCTTCGCCATCGCCGCCCAGCAATGGCTCCGGTCGCTGCCCCTTCCCCGCCACCTCTCGCTCACCAACACGATGCGTCTTCGACAAGCCCGCCACGAAGCCCTCATAGTCTGCCAGATCCCGCAAATCATCTCATTCCTACCCGTCACGCTGCAACTCGCAGTCGTCATGTTTCTCGTCGGGCTCTACCTGTTCCTCAGGACCCTCGAGTACTCTATCGCCGTCACATTCGCTGTGGTCGCGGGTATCCCATTCGCGCTCTACGGTCTTTCATTGTTCATGCCCCTTTTCTGGCCTGCGTGCGCCTACAAATCCCCTCTCGTACCTTCCGCCAACGCAGCGTTCAGATGGATTGTGTTGGCCTCTGGGTGGATCTTCATGCTCTTCGTCGGCATCCCCGTGTTTCTATTCGCAGCTCTTGTCGCCCAAATGTGGGCCACCGCCACCAAGCTAGACAGAGTCGGGCGGCAACGCATGCGCCTGGCAGGCTCCAGCGCGTTCTTCAGCATGGTCTGGCCAGTCATCGTCCTCTCGATACGTGCCGTCGACAACATCGAAGACTTCTGGGTTGGCCGGGAATCACGTCTACTCCGCAGCCAGAGCGAGAGAGAACTCGCTGAGCTGGACTCGTGGAATCTGTCCTTTGCCCCGCAATCCGTCCCGCGCGATCAACTCGGACGCCTCATCCACTGTCTGCTCAGCTTGCCGCTGAAGGAGCGTTGCAGCACGGTGATGTCCTGGACGATGTTCGAACTCGGGGACTACGGAGACGCGGGGTTCGCGTCGTATCTCGTGTTTTCGCCCATCAGGAAGGAGTTGCTGAAGAGAGTCGACCGAGCGTTTGCGGAAGAGTACCGGGAGCTACTCATGATCACGCTACCGCAAGAATGGACGCCGAAGGATTGGAGGGACGCAGTGGAAGGACTGCCCTGCGTTCTCGTACTCTTGATGTGTATCGTGCAGTCTGGCGCGACCACCACGGAGTCTCGTGGGCCCATTGTTCGGCAGATGATCGAGGGCTGCAAAGCACAAGACATCGCATCGCTGTCGGTGTCGAAGAAAGACACGGAGCTGCGGAATGTTGCGCGCTATCCCGCAGCGTGTCTGTTCGGATGCGCAGAAAAGCGCGAACACGAGTTCAGCACAGAAGGTACGTCTTCCTCGATGCTCCTCAACAAAATGCATGTTCTTACAGGGTAGTCAGACGCCGACGCACTCATGGTACTCGCTACTACCCGTACCCAAGAATGCTGCGCCTTCAACGACGACATGAAGGAAAGGCTTCTCATCGACATCTCCGACATCATCTTCGGACTCTCCGCCACCGCCCTGATCGCTTTCTCCCAACAAGCCTCCATGGACGATACTGCGCCAAATCTGAATAACCTCCTCTCCGCTGTGGACGGCTACGTTACGGAGCACACGCGGGACCTGCGCGCTATGGCTGACATTTGCGCGCGCAACCCCGACGAGCCACTGCTCGTCACGCCGCGCGCGATCGTTTCTGTGGCGCAGTCGCTTGTGCGGATGCGCGAGGCGGGTCGGATTCCGGAGGCTGCACTTGAGCATTGCCACACGTTGGTTGGCCGGCTGGAGGCACTTTGTGTGGAGTGCCCCGCATTGGAAGGAGCGGTTCAGTCCCTACGGGATTTCCAGGCGTTTCGTTCGATAGGCGGTGGTCTTGAACGTACGGACACATCAGAGCTCCTCCTTGGAGAACCACCTACAGCGCAGCCGGAGTCCCCAAAAGTTTCTTCGGACACAGAGCCCATGGCTCATGATATTGTTGCAATTCCCTATGATACAACCTGATGCCACCGATTTTCGTTCTTGGCTCTTCAATCCAAGCTATGCATTGTACGAATGCTGTGCGTATGAATACCGGCGTCGTGATTGTTTGGTGGTTTGTGTGGTATCGCTTTGCTGGACAGTTCAGGAGTTGCAGCCTGTCGCAATCAGACCACGCTCGCTTTTACTCGCACCATGAACGACGCAGCCAGTCATTTGCGAAGCCAAATTGGATTGTGCATTTGACCTATAGACGATACTGTCTCGACAGGACCGTGTGGATTAGAAAGCATATATCCTAAGATTTTTGAAATTCCCAGCCTAAGCGGAGATTCCACCGAGACAGCACGAGGCTCGCGCATACCCTTACTGACCCTCAGCAGGCTTGCTCTTCTTCTTCTTTTTCTTCTTGTCCTTCTTATCCTGAGGAGGCTCGCTTGTCTTCTTAGGTTCCGGGACAGGCGGAGGCACCACAGCCTTCGCTTGGCCGCCCTCTGTCTTTTGCTTTTTCGACTTCTTGTCCTTCTTCGAAGGCTGCGCGGGCTCGACGACGTCTTCCTCACGGGCGCGCTTCTTGGATTCAGCCTTTGACGGCTTCGATTTTGGTGGCGGCAGCGATACTGGAGCGCTGAGATGGTGTCAGCTCAGTCGTTCACAATCACGTTATAACGTGTACTCACTCGCCGTCGCTGTCGTCCAGCAGCTCGTCTGCTTCGTCCATAGGGACCTCGACGTCAGAGCTGACGTCCTCGAGACGCAGCGCCTCTTCCTCCTCATCAGAGAGTAGCTCATCCTCGTCGGGCGGCAAGTCGTAGGGGCGTTGCTCTACGCGCAACGTCAGCGTGACAAAACACGGGGGTTGAATGGCTGCATACCAATGAAGTTGCCAGTGAGATGCACCGTGCTGTGCACTATGTGAGCGACTGACGAAAGCAACTCTTGAATTAACGTACTTCTTTCCGACCGCCTGGAACGCGATGGTCTCGCCAGATTGAAGAACGATGTCCAGGCTGACTTGTTCAATCTAAATCTTTGTGAATGCTGGATATAAGAGCAAGAAGACGGGTGCGCGCACCTTGCCCGGAATAAGCGAACACAGGACGGTCTCCACAGCCTCCTGGCGCAGTTCAACGTCGTCCTCGTCATCGGTATCGGGAGCAACAGGTTGCAAGTGAATGAGCTTCACAACGGTACGCCCGTTCTCGTCTGCCAGCTCATCGCCGAGCGCGACATTCGTGAGGCGTAGGTCGGCTTGTGGAGCAAACTCCTCTGGCTCGACACCCGGTTGCACGACCTGACTCCTGGAAAGACTATGAGTTCAAAACACAGATATATAGTTTTACTGAGCGTACCAGATTGCGACGGCGAGACCCATGATCAGTACTAGTGCAGACGGAGAAGGAGAGCTCGAGACACGGCGCGCGCGAATAAATGGGCGAACATGTGCGCTTAAAAAGCCTACGCGCGTGGCTGGCACGTGGACCGTGTTACTTACGTCAGTCTCACGTGACGGTACGGTGAGTTTCCGCTGTGCCTGCAGCGCAGCGCGCACCTCTTTCCTCCGCACCTCCACGTCGGTACGTCTTACCGCTCTCGCGAACGTGATGCCTGACTTCACTATCACTCTCAGAAATGCCAGGGTTTCCGAAACGAACGTTGTCTGCCCTCACAGCGATCGCGTTCTGCGGAACGCTTTACTCTGTCATCTACGAAACCTACCTCGATACCTCCAACCCCCTCCTCACGCATCTGCCACACCATCTTCATTCGACGCATTACTTTGCATCCAAACGAAACGCCCTCAATGTCTACTTCACCAAGAAACTGTGGATATGGACGACGGGCGCATTCTTCGCGCTGTATTGGACGAGTCCGCCAATAGTGCAAACAACGCGACGCTTGCTCAAGTACTTCATCGAAACGGCGGTGTGGTTGTTGTTTACCGGATGGTTCTTCGGTCCTTCCCTCCTGGAGCGTGTGACTGCGTCGACCGGCGGCGAGTGCGTCGCGCATTTGCCCTCAGGAGCCGTCGTCACACTCCCCCAGGAGTTCTGCTTCACCAAATCGACAGTATCTCCCTCTACCCACCCCGCACTATTTGGCGCCCCCCTTTTGCTTCCTTCAGAAGACTGGCGACAAGTCCCGCGGTTACGAAGAGGACACGACGTCTCCGGACACTTGTTCCTGCTCACCATGTCCATCCTGTTCCTCACGGAGCAGCTCGGCTACTCCTTCGCCCTGCGCGAAAATCGCAGCAACACCAGGGTTCCCTGGCCGCCGCTCCACAAGTGGGCTCTCGCCGCGAACGTGCTCATCATCTTCGTGGCTCTGTTTGCCAGCTACACCACAAGCGTTTACTTCCATACTCCACTGGAGAAGTTTACGGGATTTCGTAAGTTTCTTGCTTCGTCACTTCGTGCGTGCCTGTTCTAACCCCCAAGCTAGTTCTAGGCGTAGTCGGATATGTCGTATCACGCTTACCCTTCCTCGAGTCTCCAGGAGACCTCGTGTCGGAGCATCATCACAACGAGTGACGACTGTACCACATATCTGATCGTGTATGTTTCCTTCCCGAACATGTGCACTAAAGCGATTGTATCTCGACGATGATCATCTACTTGACCAGAGTAAGAGCAGCAGCCATGCCCGTCATCCAGCAATTTCCAGCTGCGTGCGGAGTGCTCCTTGTACTGAGTATTAAATGTCTTACACATGAAGTTCAACGCGCACTTCGCAATAATCGAAGCCAAATGGAACAGCGCATCAGAGTCAACACGCCATTATCCACGTAGGCACCGTCTCGGGGGCCTCGGGAAAGAAATATGTCTCAAATCCTGAATGCATTCACGTCCTCTCGGGAATATAAGTTGAGAATCTGCATTCGTCCTCCCAAACAGGGGAAATCTGATACAGACAAGTCAATACCATCTACCGCGATCCCCTTCTCGCCCTCGTCAGTTCCTAGTCCTACTGCCTCTCAGCAGCCTTCGCGCTCTCCATCCACTGAAGCTGGATGCCTGTGCTAACGATGCGTTGAGCGGTCCCGAACTTCTCCGAGGAAGGGATGAACCTCTTCTATCAACTCCTGGGAGGCTAGGTTCGAGACTTTGCAAGAAGCGTCGGGCCATGATAGTCGAGCGATTCTTGGGGTTGCCAGATTATTCAGGACAGGGGCGATTATCAAGGCAGGTCGTTGGGTGATTGGGTGGTGGTAGGAAATTCGATGTTGAACGTTTGGGGGCTCGACCGACCGTACTCGACCAAGCGCAAGTGGAGAACGGCCTACTTCTTCGACGTCCCAAAGCCACTGAAGCCCATCATCTGCATCATGTCGTTGTCTTCTTTCACCATGGTAGTGTCTTTAACGAGCTCGACGCGGGCCTGCTCTCTCCGCGCCTTCTTCTGAGCCTTCTTCTCGTCGCGAACAGCGGCCTCCTTCTCGCGCACCTCTGCCAGTCGCTTCTCAAAGTCGAATGTCTTCGCATTCGACGCGTCCTTGGTCTTCTCGCGCAGGTACGCTATCCGCGCTCGCACTTGTTCGACCGTCGAGCGTTCTATACGGGTTGTCTGACCAAGGGCGCGAAGATCTGTACGATACTTCAGCAAGGCGGCAGCTAACGGATGCGAAGAGACGTACGGGCTCTGCCGTTGATATGGTCGAGGTATCCGGTGCTGTCCTTATACGTCCGATTACACGTCTCGCAGTAGAACCCAGGTACACCGGGTCCACGCCCGCTTGTATTCTGTACGACCATGGTCTTGCCCAGGTTCTTCTCGAGATCCAGCGCGCCCTCGCGTTGTTTCATGAGCTCTGTCGGCTTGGGAAGGTCATCCTTCTTCCCTCGCCGGGGTTTCTTTCCTGAATCGTATGTAAGTAGGCTGTACAATCCCAACAACTTTGCGCGACGTACCTTGCTTCAACCGCTCTTCGTTCTCCTTCATCCGCTCCCGCTCCTCCTCGTCCTTCTTCTTGGCCTTTTCTGCATACTCTTCCTTGTCCCATTTCTTCCTGAAGTCTGTGTCGGACGCCTTCGTGCCGTACGCTCCTTGTCCAGACATAGCTGCGGTAAGGATGGTGGTCGTGGAACAAACGTAACTCAACAGCGTAAGCATGGATTATTGCCCGATCAATTATGTCGGGATCTGCCGAACCCTGTCGCGGCGGCGGTTGATTCAAACCAACCCGATCCACGGTGCCACCAGTTGGTAGCACTCGGGTTGTGCAGCGAGCATGAAAACTCACAGCGTCTGGATGGATTATCGCATTGTCGCTCCACGTTCTCGCATGTATGTTGGCCTCTTTCCTCGTTTTCATCCTCAATATTTGACCAGAACCCTGTTCGCTCTAGTAGTTTGAACGTGGCCATGGCTGAGCTGGGTCGCGGAAGCAACTAGCTGTCGGATATTCGCCGTGCCGAAGGCGACTGCTGCTTTGGCTTCCAACCCCTTCCTGTTTCGCTCGAGCCGCGAAGCGCTAGTCCGACTTTTTTTGGCCTTTACGGGGCCTTCGAAATTTCGAAGTACTTCTCCTTCACAAAGCTGCCCGTAAGGGGCAGTTCGAATTCAACATCACATGTAGGTATCGTCAGAGGATTCACCCTTGCACTCGATACTTACGCACTCCCCTCATCGCTATGTCCCAGTCCGCCAACGTTTGCGAACGATTGGCCACGGAACCTCGTATCGAGGCTCTGCAGCTCAACGGTAGCATGTACGGTCCCCTTTCAGAGGGACAAGCTGCCTCGGCCGACGATTTCCAACGGGTCTCGTGCATTTCGCTGGACGACTTCCTCGAGACTGTTATTCCCCAGTCCTACAAGACGAGGTTTCCCAGTCTCGACGACATCACTGAGCGTTTGAAGAACGGATCCGAGCCCGCCCTCGACCACCGCGGCCACTGGACCAAGTTCCCTGACTCTCCTGAGAAGTCCGACGCCGGGGAAGTCGAGCACTTCAAGTCGCTCGAGGATGTTGTATCAGCTATCTCTAACGCCGCGTCTCTGGTGGTTACGAGCTCCCTCGAGTACCTCAACAACAGCTTCAGGGCCCACGAGGATCTTCACAGGGACAACTCGTCCCGCCCCGACAGCTTTTTCGTCTTGAAGGAGCGACATCTGCCCTCGCCAGCGTCAGAGGTAAAGCAGACTATCCCAGTCCGTTGGGAGGACGTCGCCGTCGTTGCCGAATTCAAACAAAGCTTCACGACATCTGGAGTTATAGAAGTAGGCGGCTTTGGTTTCGACACCATCGATTTATCTTAGCTGATCAAATTTCAGGACGTTGACAAAATAATATGGAGTTTTCATCATATTCTGCGTGAAGACCCGCGCCGCAATTTCGTGTACGGCTTCACGATCGAGCAGACCTCAATGAAACTCTGGTACTGCGATCGCTCGAATATCGTCTTCTCCGAGGTGTTTGACGTACACCAGGTGAGCACCTTGCATTGTATTCCATATCGCATATGGTCTGAAGGGTGTTCGCCACATAGGACGCGTCGGTCTTCCTGAAATTCTGCCTTTCTATTCTTTGCGCATCGCATGAGGAACTTGGGTGGGATTCGACGATCAGGCGGGTGGAGCCGCAGGATCCCGAAGGCGACACTCAGTACATCATCGACGTCCGACGCGCCGATGGCACTGTCTGTCAGTTCATTACTGTCTCCGTCATATCTATGGTCGGCGCCGAAGACATTCTGGGGCGAGGAACGCGCGTTTGGGAGGCTCGGGAGCTACTCGCGGACGACAGCCAGGCTTCTAACACTGTGGTCATCAAAGACTACTGGATCGACGACGACCGTTTGCGAGAAGGAGGTGTTCATCGCTGTATCCTAGACGGCGCACAAGACGAGGCACATCGTCGCGCGCTCGAGGCACATCTAGTCACTATCAAGTGCCACGGCGACGTCTACCACCATGAAACGATCGTTGGTTTGAAAGAGGGAGAACCCACTGTCACGTTGGTGCCAACCTCGACGCGGGATTTTGGGGACGCCATCAAGCGCAAGAATCTAGCTGACTTGCTAGACAAACCGCGGACAGATGCTTCCGAAATCTCGTCACCAGTTACCTATCACGACGAACACACGCCTTTGGCCTCCCTCCCCGGGATCAAGACGAGGAATAGGATAGTGATGGGCCAAGTTGGTGAATCGCTGCATCGGCAGAAGTCTCTCCGGACAGTCTTTGGCGCATTACGTGACGTTTGCATGGGTGAGCTTCACAATTCCCCCACACTCGCCTCCCCGGCGCAGGAATATGGTACTAATCATATTCCCTCGCATTGTTAGGGCTGTTGTGTGTGCACGCCACCGGTTGGGTCCACCGCGACGTCAGCACTGGGAACATCATCGTGTACAAAGGCAGGGGTTATCTCACGGACTTCGAATACGCAAAGCGACTGCCCAAAGCCGGTGAAGCACCGCCGAAGGCACATGCAGGGCGAACCGTATGTTCTTACGATCTAGTCGATTATCGCGTGAACTCATGAACACTCATCTCTAGGGAACGCCATATTTTATGCCGATAGAAGTACAGTACGGCCGCTATCTGTTTCGCCCCCACAAAGACCGCCCTAAAATTGCCAAAGGTGGCCCCACCGACCCCTGGGCGGTGTATCGGGTTCCTGATCCCCCGCTAAATGCTACCCCATCTTCTCCGTCGTCCCTCCTCTCAAAGGAAATCTCTTCTGCTGAAGACACCAGAAAACGCAAGAGGGACAGTAAAACCGCGGCTACTAGCGACCTCAATGTCCCCAAGGCCATTTCCATCGAGCCACCATTGCCATCGCCGTCATTCATCTTCAACCCAGTACACGACTTTGAGTCGCTGGTGTGGATCGGCCTCTTCTTTCTCATCAATAGGGCGGTAATTGGCCAGCCCACGGAACAATCCCAGTCCGACCTGGAAGCTCAAAGATTTCACGCGCGTGAGATCTTCTCTGGCGATCCTCTACCACGGATGAAGTTGTACCAATCTCTCAACGACGAGGGCGACATGGAGATAGACGAAGTCATTAAAACACTCCACCCTGCCGCTCGCGAAATCGGTTGGGAGATGAAGAAGATAATGGAGGAGTTGCGCTGGTTGTATCTTGAATTGGAAGCACAGGACGTCAAGACTATCCCTCAATCTGAGCTCACTCTCACATGCAAGGACCGTATTGATGGGCTTCTTGAGGGGATAGTCAACATGCTTGACGAGTGGGATGTCGAGTGCGAGCCTTTCCCGGTGGTGGAGAAAGGCGAGATCCAAATGTTGGAGCATTTGAGCCTTCCCATCGCCAAGAGGGCCAAAATGGAGAGATCTTAGCAAGCGTTCTGCCGCTGTACATGTATGTTGTATAGAGTCATATGGTAGCCAACGACTACACTGTCTGCATCCGATCATTCTGCTTCTCATTTCCTCGAGAGCATAGTCGCTATTCTCAACCAGACGGACGTCAAGTGCCGAACTTTTTCGGGGGAGATAGAAGGATGGTCATCCGGGCTACAAGGCACAACCCAAGGTTTTGTCGTGAGCATTCTGTTACTGTATATCGTGCGGGATGCTGTGATAATTCATGAAATTGGTTGATGTATTTCTACCGCGACTATACACTCCCATTTGCATTTCTGTTTTTTTTTGGCGGTCAATGATGTTGCCCGAGCGAGGACATTGCAACGAACCGCACTTTAGTGTACAGCTATATTCCATGTTTGATTTCATCGTTGGTGTCAGCATCTATTCATCGAGCCAGTCCAGGAATTGTGGCGTGAAATATGTTAGAATGAGGGTGCATCCTGTCATTTTGTTTGTTAGACTGCGATCCATTTCGACGGTTTAGTACATACCTGCTCGGAGGAAGCTATCCGCCGTCTCAAACGCCATAGTACGCAGATCGTACACGCCTGCCCTCGCGCCAGCCACGACCATGGCATACTCTCCGCTGACCTGGTAGCACGCAAGGGGGAGGTCAGACGCGAGCTCGGCCGCGTCCTGGATGATGTCCAGGTACGGAAGCGCGGGCTTGACCATGATGATGTCTGCACCCTCGTTGATGTCGCGTTTCTGGAACAGGGTACAGTGAGGGACGTAGGATACCGCAACGAAGGATAACATACAATAGCCCGACGTGCGAGACCCTTTGCTGCGGGCGGAAGCTGGTAGCATTTCCGGTTACCGAACGAAGGCGCGCTGCCCGCGGCGTCACTTGAGCGGCACCGTGAGCTACATACAATTTTCCTAGGAAACGATAGACGTACCGGAAGGGGCCGTACAAGGCACTGGCAAACTTGGCCGAGTAGCTCATAAGCGTGCATTTGTTTCCGAGTCCGGCGTCGATGAGAGCGCGTTTGATCGCCCGAATGCGCCCGTCCATCATGTCGCTGGGCGCGACACAGTGCGCACCGGCCTGTGCATACGCCAACGCCACTTCCGCGATGCGCTGCGCTGAGGGACCGGGGTTGATGGTGCCGTCTTCATGAAGGATACCGCAGTGCCCGTGTGATGTGTACTCGCACAGGCAGACGTCTGTCGCGATGTACAGGGCGGGAAACAATACGCGCAGTTTCTTGATGGTGAGGATGACGGGGCCCTCGGCGTCGTCTGCAGGCCCTCCCTTGGGATCCTATACGCGTATATCCAGTGTTGAGCTCGTACAAAGTGAATAGAACGAAGGGGGAAAGCGCACCTTGGTGCAGTTCATAGGTACACCAAACAGAATGACACTCTGCAACCCCTTCTTCACCAACGGACCCAGGAACTCCTCCAACCTGTTCACACCCCATCTACACTGTCCGGGGAGCGAGGGGATTTCGACGCGCGCGTCGGGGTCGTCCGTAATGAAGATGGGATACATGAGCATCTCCTTGGTGAGCGTACGCTTCGCCTGCCATTGGCGCGACAGCGGGTGCTGGTACCCGCCCTGAAGAACAGACCTATAACGTGTCGGAATGAATTACAACAATGCTGCTTAGGGAAAACGTACGAAATATCGAGGTTACTCATGACTCGGTGGTGGTCGGGTGGAAAGAGGCTGGATCAAACTGTCAAAGGTTTTGACTTGATGGTCAGTCTTATAGCAAGCAAGCTGTGAAAGCCGGGTAGCGGCGAGCGGAGGGAGGTGGGAGTGCGGTAAGCTGTGAGAGTCGGTCGAGGGACAGGACACGTTTGCCGTTGATTGCACATTGTGTTTCCGTGTCAGTAATGGGCCAGCGCCGAGCCCGACCCAGACAGCGCGCGATAGTCGCGGACTTTAGCTCAGACATCGCAAACGAGGACGAGTGGGGGTGAGAACGAAGGATTTTGAGGCGGCATTGGTCGTTCTCAACCACGACTTCGAAGTTCTCAGGCACCCGCGGTACAGAGCGAAGACCTCCCCAGTGCCTCATGAGATGAAACGCCACCTCCCAATATACTCAGCAAGCGCCACTCTTACTTGCACGCTACAAGCTTATACCTCTCAATATCTGACTGTACCTAACTTACTATGAGTAGGAGTGAACCCTGACAAGCGAGGGAATCCATGCATACAATTCCGGTAATCTACATTTTAGTCTTGCGATAAATTATACAAATGCGCGTGAGTGTAAGCAGAAGCGAGAGTGAGCAACGGGACCGAGACAAGATCATATACCTCTACACCTTCAACGCGCGCACGCTCTTGCCCATCGCAATCGCGATCCACTCGCCTGGAGTGGTGTGGCCCTGCCCTCCAACCCCCGCGAGACCGCCAATCTTGGGACTCCATCCCATGTTCACGATCTCCGAGGCGCCAGTATACGCCATGACGGGGTCCTGCACGATGCGTTTCTTCGTCTCTGGCCGTGGACTTGCGGATAGTCCGGCTGTGCTTCCTGGCCCGTGCGAATGGCCGCGCGAGGCATGGGGAGCGGGGCTCGCACCCGCGTGCCCCGACAAGTCCCAAAGCAGGAGTTGGCAGTCGTCAGAGGCGGTTGCAAGTAGCGGAGCCTCGCCGGCTCCGCCAGCAGACCACGAGAGGGCATTGATAGGTGCGCGGTGGGCGTGGAGCTCCATAACGGGCTGCCCAGGACTGCGCATGTCGAGAATCTGCACGTCTTGCCCATCTTGGTGGAACGTGGCCATGTAGTTAGAGTCTGCGGGGTTGAACGCTATGCGCAGGAGTGGGGATGTTGGGGGACGTGCGGAGGAGCCTGGTGAGCCCGGCGCGGAACTACCCTGTGCTTGCACAGCCGAACCAGCGGAGGGCTTTGGTGGTGGAGTTTCGTAGAGAATGGTGCTGTGCTCGAGGGAACGAAGGTCAAAGGCGCGAAGAGAACCATCCGCGCCGACGGAGACGAAGATGTCTGTCGAGTCTGGGAGCCATGCAACGTCGTATACCTCGCGGTCGTGCGCGATAAGTTGCGTGATCGCGGACGATGTGTCGATATTCCAGACAGTGCACGTCGTGTCGATCGACGCGGTCACGACGAGGTTGGGTGACTTTTCATTCCACGAAAAGTTCGTTAATGGTGCTCCGGTCGAGTGATTCTGCAGTTTGGATTGCTGGACGTCGGGCCGTCAGCGATGGTTCGCGCAGCAGCGAGACGACTGAACTCACTCCAGACAGCGCAGCCCGTAGCGTCAGTCGGTGTCCCCCCGCCCCCGCCGCATTCTGCGCCTTGCCCACGTAACCACTGACTCCCCCCGAGGTCGCCTGATCGCTCGCATACTCCCAGACTCTCAACGCGTCGCCGGTCGTGGCCAGCAGCTCGGTCTGGCCTGCTTTCTGACTCCATGCAAACGAAGTCGCGGTGGCCGGTTGCCACTGTAAACTTGTCGCGGGGTATCCATGATGTGCTTCGACCAGAGTAACGAAGTCAGGGTAGTACGAGTCGCCGAAGTCTGAAGAGTAGTCGTCCTCGACCAGCACACGTTCATCTTGTAGGCCGACGACGGCAATGCGATTCCGGTAGTCTTCTGTCAAGGATCCGAGGCCAAGTCTGAATGACGAACGGGGACGATGTTGGTGTCCCGGAGCAGGCGTTTTACACCAGTCCAGGGCGTACACGGGCCCTGGTAGACATTCAGCAGGTGTCCACGCTATGACGGCGTGTTATTTGGGAGAACATACATGGAGCTTCATACTGAAGGACCGTTGTCTGTGTCATGGTATCGACAGGACGGCGAGGTCTGCGACGGAAGATGGAGGGAGGTGGTAAGTTTGGGTACCGAAAGCGGGGATACATTCGGGTAAGAAACGCGGGTAAGCATTTGGGTCATAAAATCGTGACCATGTCACGATGACGTTAGTATACGTTTGTTACCACGATAAGGACTCTGTGATCGCCGATGTGATCAGGCTGCAGTAATTTCTGGTTTTGCGCTTAGCGAGTCACTTCCATCCTCAGGGCGGCTTCAAGCCAGCCCACAAGACATCTCATATCTCACCAACGACCTCATATAGACAGCCATGTCGTTTCCCCCTCACGATCGTAAGCTATCGGCTTGTTCCCGTCGCAGGGTGCTTACCAGGAACCCACTTAATCCAGTATCTGCGCCCTTCAACTTCCCAAAGGAAGAGGAAAAGGTCATCCAGTACTGGCGTGACATCGACGCGTTCAAGACAAGCTTGAAGCTCTCTGAGGGCCGCCCAGAATATACCTTCTACGATGGGCCACCATTTGCGACCGGATTGCCGCATTACGGTCATTTGCTTGCGGGTACCATTAAAGTGCGTCTCCTCAGCCCGTCTCGAGATAACTTCGTTGAATAAGCTCCCAGGATATTGTAACGCGACATGCACACGTCAGCGGACACCACGTTATTCGGCGATTCGGTTGGGACACTCATGGTCTCCCCGTCGAGCACGAGATCGACAAGAAACTCGGTATCACTGGACGCGAGGACGTTATGAAGATGGGAATCGCAAAGTACAACGAAGAATGCCGCGCCATTGTCATGCGGTATGCGGGCGAGTGGCGACAGACCGTAGAACGCATGGGTCGCTGGATCGATTTCGACAACGACTACAAGACACTCAATATCTCGTTCATGGAGAGCGTCTGGTGGGCTTTCAACGAGCTCTTCAAGAAAGGTGTCGTATATCGTGGACAGAAGGTCATGCCATACTCTACAGGCTGCCTGACGCCACTATCGAATTTTGAGGCCGGCTTGAGTTACAAGGATGTGAGCGACCCAGCCAGTGAGTCACACCCGTATGTCGTAGATGACTCTCTAACACCCCTCCGCAGTTACCGTTGCATTCCCACTTGTCGATGACAGCAAGACCTCACTCCTTGCCTGGACGACCACTCCATGGACCCTCCCCTCCAACCTCGCGCTTTGCGTTCACCCCGACTACACTTACGTCAAGATTCACGACCAACAACACGATCAAAATTTCATCCTTCATGAGTCCCTCCTCCGTACCTTGTACAAGGATCCTAAGAAGGCCAAATACAAGAAAATCGCCACCTTCAAGGGGTCCGACATGAAAGGCTGGCGATACGTTCCCCTGTTTGAGTACTTCACCGATCAGGTACTTTTGTTAATGTTCGAACCCATCACTTTTATACTCACCCCCTTCAGTTTGAAGATAGGGCATTCCGTGTTGTCAATGACACTTACGTTACTGCTGAAGACGGTACCGGTATCGTCCACCAAGCTCCTGCATTTGGTGAAGACGATCACCGGGTTTCATTGGCCAACGGCGTCATTCGTGCGGATGAGATGCCTCCATGTCCCATCGATGACTCAGGTAGGTTCACGAAGGAGGTCACCGACTTCGTCGGTCAATACGTCAAGGTGAGTCACTATGAGTGTCGTGGTTGTTCGATATGCTGATGCAGGCCCAGGATGCAGACAAGGAGATTCAGAAAGTGTTGAAGGCGAAGGGCCGATTGATCGTCCAGTCCACTCTGAACCACTCATATCCCTTCTGTTGGAGGTACCGGTCTCTCGATTCAGGTTTTGATCACGTCTAAATTCGAGTTTCAGATCTGGAACTCCTCTGCTATACCGTGCTATCCCGGCCTGGTTCGTCCGGGTTACGCCTATTGTCGACGAGCTCGTCGCGAATAACCAGGGCACAAGATGGTATGTCATTAGTCCATTCCTGCGGTCATTTTCAAAAACTAATCCTCTTCGACGTTTAGGGTGCCACAGAACGTCGGTGACAACAGGTTCGGGAATTGGCTAGCCAATGCTCGGGACTGGAATGTCTCGCGTAACCGTTACTGGGGTACTCCCATCCCTCTCTGGGTCAGCGATGATTACGAGGAGGTACGTCTCATTTATGCCCAATCAGTTCCCCATGGTTAACGGTATTCCCCAGATTGTCTGTGTTAGCTCCGTTGAGGAGCTAGAGAGACTCTCCGGCGTTCACGGTATCAATGACCTCCACCGTGACAAGATTGACCACATCACTATCCCGTCAAAACAAGGCAAGGGCAACCTGAAGCGTGTCGAGGAAGTCTTCGACTGCTGGTTCGAGTCTGGAAGGTAATGCGGGATCATACCTCAAATTCCGCCGAGCTGACCATAGCGTCACAGTATGCCTTATGCGCAACAACACTATCCTTTCGAGAACAAGGAACTGTTCGAGACCACCTTCCCGGCCGACTTCGTGTCGGAGGGTATTGACCAGACTCGCGGTACGCCCTCTAGTATGATGCATTTTGTACCTCGCTGAGCCGCTTCTAAGGTTGGTTCTACACCCTTTTGGTTCTATCTACACACTTGTTTGGCAGGGCACCATGGAAAAACCTGATCGTTACTGGTCTCGTTCTAGCAGCGTAAGGTGATTCATGTTAATATTTGACGGTCTACTGAGAACGTTCTGTAGAGACGGCAAGAAGATGAGCAAAAGTCTCAAAAACTACCCAGACCCAAATCTTGTCATCGACCAGTTTGGTGCCGATGCAACAAGGTGAGATAGGTCGACCTCGATGTCTTGATATTTTGCTCACCGACTTTCTTTAGAATGTTCCTCGTCAACTCGCCCATCGTGCGTGGGGACAACCTCCGATTCCGTGAAGACGGTGTTCGGGAAGTTATCTCACGAGTTCTCCTCCCCTGGCTCAACGCCTTCCGTTTCTTCCTTGGCCAAGTCGCGCTTCATCGCAAGACCGGTGACTTCGACTTCAAGTACAACCCACATGCGCCAGTATCAAACAACGTCATGGACCGGTGGATCCTCGCCCGGTGTCAGTCACTCATCAAGCTAGTGCGCGAAGAAATGGCCGCGTACCGCCTCTATACCATTATCCCGCGGCTGCTCAGCTTGGTTGATGAGTTGACGAATTGGTACATTCGGTTCAACCGGAAACGGCTGAAGGGCGAAGATGGCAAAGAGGATACTATTGCTGCTCTCAACACACTCTTTGAAACTTTGTTCACGCTTTGTAGGACTATGGTCAGTCGTCATATCGCAGAGTCTTTCATGATACTGACTTAGAGTCTAGTCATCATACACGCCATTCTTGACGGAGAACATCTACCAAGCTCTCAGGCCATTCATTCCTGAGGACCCAAGCGCCGGTGATACTCGGTCCATCCACTTCTTGCTATTCCCAGAAGTCAAGGAAGAGTACTTCGACGCCGACATCGAACGCCAAGTTAAGCGCATGCAAACTGTCATTGAGCTCACCCGTGTACTACGGGAAAGACACAGTCTGTCATTGAAGGTATGCTCTTGCGATAATCCTAACGGAAATTTTGAAACTGAGCGTTCTGCAGACGCCTCTCAAAGAACTCTTGGTCTTCCATCCCGACCAGGAATGGCTCGACGACGCAAAGTCGCTCCAACGCTACATTCAATCCGAGCTCAACGTTCGGGACGTCATCTTCACATCCGATGAGGCTCAGTCCGGCGTGCGGTACAAGGCCGTTGCCGACTGGCCCGTGCTGGGAAAGAAGCTCAAGAAGGACATGGTTCGCGTCAAGAACGCGCTTCCGAATGTATCCAGCGACGCCATCAAGCGGTACCAGGAGACCGGCGAGCTTGTCGTGGACGGTATCGCACTTGTTGCGGGCGATCTCTCCGTGCAGCGATTCATCGAGCTCCCCGCGGGCGCCGAGGCGAAATACGCGACGAACACGGACAACGACGTTGTCGTCCGGCTCGACATCCAGGTCCACCCGGAGCTTGTCGGCGAGTGGCTCAGCCGCGAGCTCATCAACCGCGTGCAGAAGCTCCGCAAGGCGGCAGGCCTTCAGGCGACGGACGACGTCGACGTCTTCTACAAGTTCGAGGACGGTTCCGGCGCGGATATCCTCGCTGCTATGAAGGAGTACTCGGAAGTGATCCAGCGTACTGTACGCGGTGTACCGAAGGATGCCGCAGAGCGCAAGGATGCCCAGAAAGTGCTCATTGAGGAGGAGCAGGAGATTGCGGAGGTCAAGTTTGTGCTGTCGCTCGCTCATCTGTGAGAGGTCTTGGGGTGTAGAGAAAAGTCAAATGTATTACAACTACCAGTGTGCTTATAGAATGCAACCGTGTATTTGTCGTGTGCGAAGAGACAGTGTTGGATGGCTTTATGCGCTGTGCTCTGAGTGTTGTTTTCGGGGTGCTCATATCGACGTCGCAATACAGTCATGAATAATCATTTCGTGGTTGCGTCCTCGTTGAGTGGATGCTACATTCAGCTATTTGCGAGAACAAGAATGGTACGCAGAACATCCTCGACGATCCTAGTCTTATCTACGACGTGCAGCGACCGCTGGACCAGTACGGATCTTCTTGGTCGCAGGCCGACCTGACTCCAGTGACTGTACCGTAGTTTCCGGTTGAGCATCCTTGGTCGCTGTTGTCGCCGCTGTCTCCGAGGATGGCTCGGATTCCCCTTCATCCACCGCAGCCTGTTTCTCCCCGTCGTCCGTATTCGTCACCGGGAAAGGTGCACACTCCACATCCCCCTCACTGAGGATATCAATCACTTGCTTCAGGGACTCTTCTATGTTGACCCCAAATGAGAGAGCGATGTCGGACTGGGCGATATTCGCTGCATCCTCCTGCGCCTCCACAACCTCATACGCCCACCTCAACTTTTCCGCCATCTCCTTTATTGCCCAGCCGATACCACGGACTGCAGGGTGAAGCCGGGAGATGACTTCGTCGATGTATGCGCGCTCGTCATACATGAGCGTTGTGTACAGCCGTTGTCGTGCATCAGCAAGACCAGAGAAGATGGCTCGCGCGTGTTGTCTTTGAAGTTCTAGATCACCCGGCGACTGTTGTTGGGTATGGTCGACGACTATCCTGTCGATGATGAAGTAGAGGCAGATCCAAATCACCGACTCAAAGTCATGCAGAGGATTATAGATGAAGAACGAGTACTTTGGGGGCGCTGTTGGAGACTTGGGCGGGACCACCACCCTGGGTGACCGCGTAGCAACGTCACCAGGCTCTGCACCATCTGTGGTGGTTGACTTGCGGCCCCTTCTGCGTTTCCCGAGGATGGACACTTTGTCGGCAAGAGAAGATGACGGAGATGACGGAACGGCAGATGTTGGTGACGGTGGGCCTGTAGGCGGGGCTGACGGAGGAGCTGATGAATTGGCAAGCGATTGCGATGTGGATCCCACGGCCGATGAGGAAGCTGGAGAGTCTGGGGCCGAGGAAGGCTCCGAGTCCGAGAAAGGCTCCGAGTCCGAGGAAGGCTCCGGGTCTGAGGAAGGCTCCGGGTCTGAGGAAGGCTCCAGGTTCGATGTGTCGCCCTTGCGCAGGTCAGAGACTGTAATAATATGGAGAGCTTTCTGCCGAGGAGGGAGGAATAGGTGATGGCCGGCCTGCACTTCCATGGGCATGAAATAGGGTGTTCCCTAGAGGCGTATATCTCCAGTTAGAAGAATGTCGTTTTATCAAGCAAAAAGCGACGCACCGTTCGCCCGTCATGTAATTTCGCCGAAGAACTCGTCTTCTTTGCGTACTCAAAGTCGGTGAGATACCCTCTGCCCTTGTATACGATGATGTTCCCTGAGCTGATATCACGGTGGACCCATCCGGAGAGGTGCACCAGGCGCAGCCCTGCCGTTTTCGCTCAGTACGTCATTTAGAAGAGACTGTGTCCGACTCACCCTTGCAGACATCTGCTAATGCCTTGAAGATTATCCGAAGTGACTTTTGTCGGTGGAGCGATTCGCCGACTTGCTGCATCACGATCCTGTTCCTTGTTTTGACGCTGGGAAGAACGGCTAGCGGAGTGCGTACAATAGCGTCAAAATAAGCAGAGGGCGTAACCGGTGTGAGTGCGCCCGAGTAGGCTCGAGTGTCCTGGGTCGGAGCCTTTGACGCCTCTGTCGTCGGTTTGTGCAGTACGATGGCCCCATTCCTCTTCTTGATGGCGGCATCGAGGTTCCGCGTCGAAGTCGGTACCATCTGGAATACCATAGTGGTCTTCCCTTCACGCGACCCAACGACGACGTTACGGCGATAGACATCACCGTGACACTTGATTTTGACCAGGTATTTCTTCAGATTTCGGCGGTTCTCGTCCTTAACGCCCTTCAGAATAGAATGATAGATGACGCCCTCCCGTATTCGGTCGTCGTCGATCCAGTAATCCTTGAGAACCACCGGGACTGCCTCCTCAGCGGCCTGTTCACCGTCTCTGGGCTTCTCTATTGCCTCCCAGACACGTGTTCCCCGACCCAAAATCCCTTCGGCACCAGTGGCAGATATAATGGAGGTGGTAATGAACTGACGAACCGCACCCCCCTCGACTCGGACGTCGATGATGTAGTGAACCTCGGCTCCGGGCGTTTCGATTCGCTGGGTCGTCAAATCCCAGCCGAGCTCCTCGCGTGATGCGCAGAGAATAGAAACGCAGAACCTCAAGAAGGTCGACGAATCCTGAGCAACAAACACAATTCAGTTCACACACAACATGGGAGTAAGGACGTGGCGCGTACCTTGTGCAAGTCAAACACATCGGAAACGACTATGTTTGAGCGATCACAGTACCAGAGCCTCGTCGAGGTCCGTTCGATCGTAAAGCCGTACACAAAGTTGCGGCAGGGATCCTCGCATAAGATGTGATGGAATCCCCAAAGCATCTTGTCGACGTCCTGAAGGTCGACACTTCAACGATGCACCATCAAGTATGGATACAAGAACTCACATCACGGATCCCGAGATCCTTGAGATCCTTTTTGAATTCAGCATTGACGGCGATGTCCCACCAACGAGCTACTGGAGGTTTAGCCTCCTTGCCCGCCGTTTCCGGCGCGGATGGGCGGGAATTCTTGAGCACGAAAAAGCCATCTGGCCGGGAAGAATTATCCCTGTGAATGCTTTCGGGGGTCCTATATCCGTTGTTGAGGTATTCGACGACCCTCGTGTCCTCGGCCGGCACCGGATCCAGTACGTCAATAGCCTCGGAAATCGCCGATACGATGTCCTCTAGGGACTCGAAGAGCTTCACCTCGACGTCTTTAGATTTGTGGGGAAGCTCTGGAAACTTCGACCAGTACCCGCGACTGTCGAGGGCAGGCTCGGGTCCGTTCTTCAGATGTTTGGTGATGCCGTCGAGGCTGGGAAACGCAGCCTTGTATGACTGAGGAAGAACAGTGTTGACGAAGTCGTCTAGTAGTATGCAAGATACCTGTCGGATATCTCGACGCAGAGCGTCACGCCGCTCTAGGAGGGTTCCATACACGCCACTACCGAGCTGTAGAGCCTTGACACGGGGTTCCGTGTCCAATCGTACGTGAACAGGCTGGGACATGGAGACGATGAGAGGGTACGTACGGAAGACGAAGACGATTCTTGAGATGATATATCCATCCGATATCGAATCTCGATGTACCTTGCAGACAGCCTCGTGCAGGAGGAACGATTTCAGGTTGAAGTTTCGAACGGCCCAAAAAGGGCAACTGAGTCGAATCGGCGCTTACCATGCTCTAAATCGGCACGGAAGCCTTCCAACTCAATGTCGATGCATCTTGCCCGGGAACTAACGGGAAATACCGTGAGAGGCGCAGTATAATAACGATGCTGAGTACACAAGCTAACATCCTGAAACAGTACAATGGTCCCACACAAAAAACTGTGCAGGCAAGGGCGTACAATCACCGTCTACTCTCCGAGTCATCTCGTCCGTTTTAGCACCCCTTCATTCTGAACCAAGTCATGGAGGGAGCCTCCGCAGAAGGCAGAGACTCTCCGGTCGTGAGGTCCCATTGATTGCGGATTAAAGAGGCCTGATTTGACTCGACCTCACATGCGGCCAATGACCGGCGGTAGAATCCTGGAATATCAATATTCGTGCATCGTGTGAGTTAGCTCTGATCGGTAGCACGAAGCTCCACCGTAGTCTAGACTCAGAGAGAATTTGTTGGCATGAATGATTTCTTACACAGACTCGTGAATCGTTTCTGGCTGAGAAGAGTTGGGGTTGAACATGCTTGACACCGATGGACCAGCACGGTGCAAGATGCTAATTCGAGGGGAATATCACCGTGGTCGGTGCTCTTGAGGAATGTCGGGCGGTATGGCCTGTGGTGGGGCAACGGACGTCAATGCTAAGGGTTTTGTCTGCATTTGGTGACTCAGACTGGCAGAATAAGAATAATACCCATTGTCAGTCTCACGCAGTCTTAAAGATATCACACAAGGAACAGAAAGAGGGATCCGAGTCGGCGTATTGGTAGCATTGATCGGGCGCTGACAGAGGGATAGATCAACTACGCAAGCGCACTGATAACCCCAACGGACGCAGGGTCCTTCTTGCGGGAGAAAAGACGGTTCAAGCGGCGTGGAACTGTCTTGAGGTTCGCAAGAGAGCGTTCGCGTGAGGAAACGGAGAACACTGGATCGACGGTGAGCCCTTCGAGACAGAAGCAGTTGTAAGGATGGTACACACCATGATCGAGCTCCTCGAGTGAGTACCCCTTCGTCTCGGGCACGAAAAAGTATGCGAGCACAAAGCCGACGACGTTCCAGGCTGCATACCACCCAAATGCACCTTGAGGGGTGAATGCACCGATGAGGGCGGGGAAGGTCATCGCTACAATGAAGTTGCTGCATTGGATACCGTCAGTTCATGTTGCTCATCGAAAAGAAGTGTAAGAAACATACAAGAACCAGAGGAACGCGGTCGACAGGGACATCCCAAAGTCACGTATCGCCATCGGGTATGCTTCAGCGGAGTACTGCGCGGAGATAGTATCAGACAACCAGGTCGACTACTTGACGGAGGGCCCACTTACGACGAAAGGAACCGGACCCACACCAGGAGAGTATGCTATGGTGTACAGATAGATGCCCGATGCAATGACACCAACGCGCGCTCTCTGGTCGGGGATGTAGAATGCGAGCCCCGTCATGAGCAAGAAAATCGACATGAACGGCATCGACGTCAAAAGTAGGCGGCGTCTTCCGAAGCGATCGATGGTGTATAACCCGGGGAAAGCGAAGATGAAGTTGGTCATACCGAAACCCCAAGATGCGATGAGAGCTTGGGTTTCGGTGAACCCAGACTGGGTGAAGATGCTTGACGAATAATACGCGATCACGTTGATTCCGCAGAATTGCTGCATGAACCTAGATAATCAAGGTCAGAACGTTACCAGCGTGGAGAGATCAGCGCATACATGAGAATAAGGGATCCGACTGCCGCTCTGCGGTTCCGGGGGACTGTGACGAGCTCAATGAAACGATTGCGATTGGGCACTTCGTTATTGTTCTCGATCTGCTGCAGGGTACGCATGTCTGGAGGAATGATGAATATCGAGACTATCGCATATACCTCATGAGGACTCACAGTATAGGTCGCGGGCAGCCTCTATCTCGCTGTTACGGAGGCGAAGGAGCGATTTGAAAGCCTCCGCGTGACGACCCTTCGAGACAAGCCAACGGGGACTCTCTGGGCAGAAGAAGACTTGTGTGAAGAGGAAGAAGGCAGGCACGCCCGCCTATTGAAATCTATCAGCGAGGACATAATTTGGTCGAGGGACTGCGCAAACTTACACTCCCAAGCATAAGCCGCCAGTTAAGACCGGTGATATGCGGCTTGTTAGGAACGTGAAAAAATGCGAGGTCCATGACATAGCCTAGCATGATACCGAACGCTGTGAAAATTTGCCTAATGGGATAATCAATGTGCAGGTCGAGGGAAAAGGACTTATGTGCGCTTACCACATCATAACAAGCCCACCCCGGATGGCTGACGGTGCGCATTCAGCTGCGAAGACTGGGACGGTAGCACTCTTGGGTCCTATTCCGAGACCTAGGACGAAACGAGCGACAAAGAGATGCTGCCACGAGTTCGTAACGCCCTGCCAGATGCATGTGGCGAAGGAGATGATCGCAGTGACGAAGATCGTTCCCCGTCTGCCGAGGTAGTAGTTGAGCGGCGATGTCAGCCAGCAACCCAGCACAGCGCAACATAACTGAAAGATATCATACCGTCAGTTCTCCACGAACTAATGGGAAGGGGAAAGAACATACGTAAGGGGCCGAGTTGACAAGTCCTAGTAACCACTCGTTCCGCCCAGCTCCGTGTTTCGACGGATCAGGCTGGATGCCGAATTGCTTTGGAAAAAACAAGTTCGCGCCGTTGATCACCGACTCGTCCATCTAATAGGATAGCGATTAGGAAAAGGAAAGTAGTTGGGAAATGAAACGTGCCCCTTGGACTGCAGCTGCCAGAGAGCAAAGGACGACCAAAAAGTACATCATGTAGGGCTACCTGTGCGGGTGGCTGACTTCGCGTCGCAAAGCAACTCTGTCCTCCTCGGAAAGACTAGGAATGGCCTCGAACCCTGTAGGGTCCTGAGCGACGAGAGCGCCTTTCTTGAGGAGAGCGCGGTACTGTTCGAGGCCATGCTCTATAGCGTACTTGTCTGCGTCCTCGAGGATTTGGTATTCAGGAATGCCTACAAGAGGGTTGATGGAAGACGTGGACGCGTTGGTCTTCTCGCTAATCTGTGAGGAGGCACCGTCGAAGGAAGTAGTGCTACGCTTCTCCACGGAAAAGGCATCGGACGGCTTTAGCAAGTCTGCCATCGCGGAGGGGAAGGGTGGTGACTGAGAAGGTGGGAGATGCATACCTGTTCTGGCCTCAGATATAACAGCCAACCAACACTGTCAGCCCCTGCGCCGCCGGTCTGGTTTAAAACTCTCGGTTGGTCCTTGGTGCCAGATTGAGACGAGGTCCGTGTAACGCTCGAAAAGTCATATTCTCTATCCAGCTACCCTCAAGTATGCGGTGGAAATTGATGGCGTGTTCTACAAGGTCTGGGATACATCTGCATTCAAAGTTAGCGAACGAGCAGAGACAATGTGGTACAACGTCGTTACCTGAACAACGGATCCCGCCTTGGGCATGAATATTCTCAGAAATGAATTCTGACAGAATATACTGCTCAATGACAATAGAGCCAAAGATTACACGAATAGATTGGACGCAATTGAAACGGTACTCGGGGAGAGACTGAGGTCGGTTTCCAAACCGGGAACGCGAAGGTTGTCCGGATATGGAACGGTCACGTTCTCAAAGAGCGCCCAATGTGACTGGGTTCGAACCCGCTTGAGCGAGTTCCATCTCGAGCCAACATCTGCATCCAACACTCAAATATCGCCGACTCCTCGTCGTATCTACATACTTGCACACTCGCTTGCTTATGTGATTGCCTTGACTAACATTTTGAAAGATGCTCAAAGATGCTTGGTTCTCTGACCTGCACCGCACCGGCTTGGGAAACGGTTTCACCTCCGAGTCGCTGCGCAGGTGACCTCCTGGACTTCGATAAAGGTTGTATTTGCAGTATTCCACTGCCGTGGATCCGCAGACATTCATGAATGAGGAGCTCCTCCATACAGGCTACAACATGAGACCAATGCGTCATACCACAACGAGGCAAATAGGCGGACCGTGTACGGAATCCAGAGTGCATGACATGGCATCTTATTGATTCGTTGACGTCGTGAGTCGTTCTATTTGTACATGAAACTGAATTTCAATTTGCTCATGGGACGTCTCAGGGTTCGCGCGCTAACACTGGAACTCGTCGTCCTGGTTTGCGCCGAATGGTAAGTGGAAACAAACGTTGCTGCGCGGTAATGATGATTTTCTGCAGAATCTATCGCTTTTTGTTTCAGGTCAGGCCATGTAGCAGCGATAAAGTGTCCTTTCCATTGGCATTACTGGGCGAGTTCGCATGATCAACGACGCTCATGGCAATTCAGCCCGTGCGTCCTGATGAACAGGCAGGACAGATTACCCTATCAGTGACACGTACGTCGAAAGCCGCAGTCCGTCACTGTCTCCGTCAAGGACGCCGACGGCCCGTACGAAGTCGGCATGTTTGTGGCGCATACTCCACCTATATGAGTATTCGTTCGAGGCATCACACTCCACTGTGCGATTCGCGAGTACAAACATAGCTCTTTCGACGTTCCGGACCACGCAGCCTGTGGAGTAGTCAATAGGTTGTTGTTCTTTCGAGCACAACTCGGGAGGTGCCCGCTATGGTCGCTGATATGCCAAAATTAGGATATTTCCAGCTGTACAGGTATAAAAGGGCATCCTCGCTGACATATTTTCCTCAGCAAACAGCTCTTGCTTCAGCTAATTCAACATCGCCCAACATGTTCGCTCGCCTCACTACTCTCTCCATGCTTGCTCTTCCGCTCTTTGCGGCCGCCACACCAGCCTCCGTTGCTGCTCGCAACGATTCCCCCGCAGCGCCCTCCGGATCGCCCACCACCGCGTGCTGCAGCAGCACTGAGTCGGCAAGGATTCACTCATTTTGCATCACTGTAATATATCTCATATTGTTCGATAGGCTAACTCCGCTGCTGGCTCCGCCGTGCTTGGGCTCCTCGGCATTGTCCTGAGCGACCCCAGCGTCCTTCTCGGTCTCGACTGCAGCCCCATCTCCGTTGTCGGAGTCGGATCTGGCTCTGAGTGTAGCGGCACATCCGTTAGCTGCTCCAACGGTGTTATCGTGAGTGCTTCCGCGCGTACGAAAGTTTGGTTTGTTGATCATTTTGTATCTAGGGAAGTATTGGTATCGGCTGCGTCCCGATCTCCGCCTGAAGGGGCAGCACAAATACCGGTGAATGGCACAGGCTGGTGTGAATGAATGTACCCGCTCAAAGGAAATACTGTATGAATAAACGCGTGTCAGACTGAGCAAACGCCACTGAACATTTTCCGAGTCGGCCTCCGCCCTGCGAATATACGTCATAAAGCAAGTCAACTTACGGTCTATAAGAACTATTTTACCATACAATTCGGTTTAGTAAGCTAGTTTCCTAGGCTGTGGACGCTTCCTACATTCACTTCATGAGAGTTCGGGAAGAAAAGCTTCGGGCGGAGCCGAGTATGCTCTTCAATAGGCCCGATCTAGAAAGAAATTCATAGCATGTGAGCTGCCACATCCGACCCATCCCGCTACCTCCCTCTCCCCCTCGCTGCATCTCGTTGGAGCCCATCCTACGCTCTCCAGGTTGCGAATCGACAACACTCTCACGATGGCACGTGGGCAGCAATTTCGAATGTAGGCTGACCCTGCATCACTCGGCGCATCAGCATCAGATCCTGACACTACGCATAGGGTCAACCTGGATCGTCAGGAACAGCTCTTCAACGCACCTCTCTGCGATTTCTTCCTGAACTCATATGTCGTCGCTGGGATGTTTGTTCGGCCCTATGTGGCTCCCCGCCCACTCAGGCCTAAGCTTTGGTATGTTGTGAATTTGCCGGCGGCATGGGCAGCGCAATAACGTTGAAATAGGACGGTCGCACCGTTGTCACACGAACTACGACTATCGTCGACGTCAGCTCGCATTCTGATGCTCCCGACGGAACTGCTACTTCTCATCTTCGAGGAAATTCGCAGCTTGGACGACCTTATCGCCTTCTGTATTGCCCACGACATTCTCGGTGCCGTAGGGGAAGACACGCTTGTCAAACGCATTGACCACGCGTTATCGGAGTGGAATTGGGCGGGAGACCGTGTCCTGTGCTTAGGAGACTCCTGTCAGGATGACGACCTTCCACCAAGTGTTCAAGCCGACGTGGGAAGAATCACCACGACGTTGAATACCCGAGCCGACAGCGCCGGCGCAGACCACTCATTCATCCATTTCGTACATGATCACTTCACGCGACCAGACCTTGGGCACCTCGGAGCTGGGCCTGACCACAGTGTTGCAGGCCCTTTGGGCTCGCTTTGGCTCAACGGTCGTGTGAGGGCATGGAGCGGTGCCGCGACGATGCCAGCGCGCGACCAGGTCAAGCTCGATCGCATCTTGGGCATGCTGGCCGAGGCAGTCAGGTTCCCCGACGTCGAGGGCGAGGACATCGTGCTATGCAACCTCTCTAAAGCCGAGTACGTCCGCGGCAGCGCCGTGAAGAAGCTCCGGGATATCGTCGACTCTGACGACTACAACCCCTACACTGTTTTCTTCGACCTGGGCATCGTCGCGCTTGCATACACTGCCTGGTCATCGGATCCGACGTGCTCGTACAACCATCTTGACCACGAATCTCAACTGAACCTGACTCGAGGTAAATGGGCGGGTGATAGATTTGAGGTCGTGCACTTCGATGACATGGCTAGGGAACTGGTCTGGAAGGACACCACGGAGGAGGCTATAGAATGGCTTTGCGAGCTGTGCGAATACGATTGGAGTGCGAATCCCCTCTCGCAGTGGCGCAACTCGCGATCGTAACAAAATTTACTGGTCCGTGTTGCCATTTCTATCCCCCTGTGTGCCGGTCACTGACGTAGCAACAGACGACGCCGTGTTCAACCACAATCATGTCTTTCTTCGTACCATCAATCACATATTCCATGAATGTCTTCGATGTTCAGTCATGTTCGCAGTTAGTTTTCGGCTTAAGTTCTCGTTTGCCTCTCGGTTACGTCCGTTGCCAAAATCCCGATGTCCGTGGATCGTTTTGAGTACAATTGCAACGGTTTATGCAGTGCGACGCTCACTATCCTACAGGCTATTACGGTCGTCAATCTGCGAAGCTTACCTCCACACTGTTTGGTATCTCCACTCAAGTTCAACGTATACTCGCTTATTGATTGTGAGGCAGTTTTCCCGTGTTGTTGTTTCCAAAACATGAACCGCTGGCAGAGGGACAACAGACCAAACATTTGTCTCAGCGGTCCGAATTGGCTTGTCTGACCGGCTTGTTGTCAGACCACGTTTTCGGCCGCCAGTGTTTCCGGGTGAGTGGCCTCTCTCTCTCTCTCTTCCCGCCCACCTTCTTCACACTGTTTACTCTTCCTTGCCTCAAAATCGCTGGCTCGACGGTGGCAAGCATGTCTAACTGCAACTCTTCTACACCAGAAACATCCCGCGCGCTAGTATACGCGAGCGTCCATGCAGCCGTAGCAGATGCTCAGAAGCTACGGGGGCTTCGGTGGCTCTTTCCCAGTCCCTCGCGCAGGCGTAGGCCGTTGGCGCAGGATAGCACCCGCACCTCGCTGGCCACATTACCTGTAGAGCTGCTCATCGAAATATTGCAGTATCTTCCGGCGAGGGATATCGCGAAGGTCCAGACGGTATGTCCACCTCTCGTGTGGCCTCGACGAGATGTAGGCAGTTCTAACGACGAGTGTTTTAGGTGTGTCGCGGCCTTTGCGATACGGCAGGATGTGCCGCCCTCCAGCTCATCATCGAAGAGTTTCTTGCGGGTGTGGAGACAAGCAGCGCCACAGGCTCGTCTCTGACTTGCTCCCGAGAACGGCTGGATCGACTCGAGAGGTGGAATCGCGCACGACGGAGACTCAACTGGGATAGGGTTTTGGTGGACAGTGCACTTGTGGGATCGTTTTGGGTTCGGCACACACGTGGCCAAACATTCTCGTATGCCAGCAGCGTACACAGCGCGCTGCGCATGATCACCCTCCCGTCGCGCACCGCAGGCTCCTCGCGCCAGCTCAACCAGGTGATATCGTGGCCCAGAAGGCACACTCTGGATCACTGGATTGATCCAAGCCAAGACCTTGTCGTTATTCATACTTGCTCCTTGTATAAGTGAGTAAATCGTCACGGAGCTTTCCTCATTGTGTGTACTGAAGATCATGCTGTTCTGCAGCGTCGACTCCCTCGTGTTTCTCTGCGCATCCTCCGGCGAGATACTGCGCGGGGTCAACATGTTCCCGGATACTGGTATTACTATCGACTTGCAAATCTTGAACAACTTCGTCGTCATCGATTGTACTTCCGAAACTCGCCGACGACACATCATTGTGATGGATTGGAAGAGCTGTTTGGATCCTTTGGTAAGTGGCGGCCAATTCTTACCCCACTAACCTGCTAAAAAGAACCTGCAGACCCTTTGTTACAGCGAGTATAACCCATTCCCGGAGAAGATCGCGTTCCTCGACGAAGACCGCCTTGTGTGTTTCATGGTGGCCTGGGATACAACACCTGCGAGTGTGGTCATCATACCATGGCAGAAGTTGTGTGGGAAGAAACTTCCGTTCAGCGAAGTGCTCAAACATTCAACTGCTTTCCATCTGCCTCAGCTCACGCAGGATTACAACTACAAAATCGAAAAAACATACGACGCCATCAAGCTACACTGTCGACCCAGCGCGAGGCAGCAAAACCCAGTGCTGGCGCACACACCATTCTTCGATACACGGCCGCCTCTTATCATGCTTACATTCTCCGTCGCACGAAAGAAATCACTCAGTTTGGGAACGCAGTTCGTTTTCCTTATCCCAGGACGAACACTGACAAGTCGGCTGAAGACGGACTCTGGCTCGGACCACGATCCAGCTCTATGTGTACGAACGTGGCGGGATTGGGGCGAGGACACGCGTGTGTGGCCCAGCAGCAAGCTCTCCTCCGAAGCTGTTCACGGCTCCCGGCTCTTCTGCCTCGAGGAATCCCCAGATGCACGTAGTGTGGTCGTGTATGACTTCGACTCTCCTGAAGCGATGGCGCGAGACATCCGGGCGGATGACAAGTCCTTAGAGAATATCGTCGTGAAACCATCGTACCTCCCCACCAAGGACAAGGCTAAGTTCCAAGAGCGTGTGGTCACGAAGGCGCCGTATCGCAGGCTCAAGTCGGATGTCATGCTCGATCGAGATTTTGGCTGGGTTCACTTTGGTGAGAACTGTGTCTTTGTCCAGCAATCAGGCTTGAGGTAGGTGAAGGTCCTTTCTTCTGAGAGAAAACCCGACTGATTGGCATTATATGCTATAGATTCAAGGCATATAGTATATGAAGACGGATCGTCCTTAACTCACTGGCATGGATTGTTTGGGGATCGTGTACCTTCATCCATTGAATAAATCTTCGTACTGCGTTAATTCGCATTTCCCCGTTTGTCGTGGACGCCTGTGCGAACAGGACGGTTGTTTGTCCTCATGGTGTGTTTTGAGTGAATCTATAGGTGGTATAGCGAGCGAAACAAGTAGACAGGAGGAAGCACCGTATTAAATTCCTACATCGACTATAGAAAGGGGAAGCCAGATGAGTACGATAGAGATGATCGGGGTAGTGCGGAATGATTGGGCGTACAAATGAATGCGCACACCTAAATGCCAGTGGTAAAAGGCATTCATGTCCTTCACGGAGACGATGCGGCTATACTACTCAGCCTAGCCATGTCGTAATTATTGTAGGGTTATTTCTCTCCTTCATTCGTGTATTTGAACTCATGCACATGTGACATATCCAGGTCAACTGTCGACGGTGAGCGTTCCGCTCTATGACTCGGGCGCGCGTCAACTGGTCAAGGTGCACATATATAAGGACCCCAACAATTGTTGTATCAGGGTTCAACGTCCAACTTGCAACTTTCCTTCTCACCATCCTTGAATTGTCGTAGAACGCATGGTCCCTCAGACTCGCCCGTGCAAAACGAGAATAGCGTAAGCGCGGGGGACCAAACACACGTGCAAACATGGCGCGTTCGCGCGCGACATCGACGTGTTCATACGCCTTCCTCGTCGTACTCGGACTTGGTCGGAGCGCAAATGTCGGCCACGATCGCGCTGTGTAAGCCATCTCTCGCTTGTATATATTGTGCTCTTTGACACGGGTTGTATTCTCCTTTATCCCACCTTGCACCTCATTCGCTTTCCACCGGCAAATGAATGACTATATACGTGGTTGCAAGCTTGGACTTGAGCTTGAAGGTGACGCAGAAAACGACATGATAATCACCCAAGGTTCCTCACAGTCCCTCTACGCCAATCTCATCGGCTCATGCGAATACTGCCCCGTCGCATCAAGTACTGTACTCGCACGACCAAAAGTCCACAGTTCAAGGGTTGACCGTGACGCATGACCCTAGCTGAAGGCATATGTTTTTGCAGAGCGGCGGTGAGACTGCGGGTCAGCTAGGTAAGTAGAAGGTCCATATTCACGTTTAAGACCATTTATGATACTTAACATCTCATTCCTAGGGCCTCCATTTCCGTTTCCAATGAACGTGGGGGCGTCCCCATGTTCTCTTTGGAATTGCGACATATGTTACACGCCTATGTCCTACCCTCGGTCCGCGGTTCAAGCAGTGACGCGTGATTTCAGTTCAAGGGGGCCCAGCGTGACCGTGACCTGAACGAAGGACATGCGAGTACAGTAATAGGTACGTAGCTGCCAGTGAGTGCGACACTTTGTCCTAATCCTCCAATTCCTTCTGACTAGAAATCCAACCCCGTACTTTTGCGGGCTTTCGTGCGACCGTCACTGAGGGCTCGTGTTTCAAAACGACTGCCTCTTGGTGCAGAGTGCTGGTCACGGCGCTGAAAACTTTCCATCAGCATCCCAGCAGTCTGCATCGACGCAACGAAGCTTGTGTTGGTGACACTGTGATAGGTCCAGCACACAAACCTTCGTGGAATGCACCCACGACGAACCGTCAACGCATATGCGCGGAAGTCTTCAGGCGTTCTCTGGGGTCTTCTAGTGTGGCCACGTCGGAGCTGATCTCACGGAGGTTTTAAGGAACGAAGCTATACAGCGGGAATAACATGCGTACGTAGCCCGGCCTTATGGCGCTGTAACACGCTCACGCGACCAACAGAATGCCTTCCTCGACGACCATCGCGTTCCACCACTGTTCCACCGTAGGATCTGAATTGCATCTTTCGCATCGTAGTGCCAAGACCGGGCGCACGCTCGCACGTCTGCGGCCGCACCAGTGAGCACTTGGAATGCACTAACACCACCAAGAGCTTGTCTGACACACCTTGCGGTAGATAACCACCCGTTCAGGCTAATCAGGCTGCTGCGAGTCTGGCTGTGTACTGGGGTGGCGTATGTCGGTCGGGGAGGCCAGGCACCGATATCACGATACGTCCAGACCCATACGGGGCGCCGCCACGGACTTGAGGCCTGCACGCGTCGTATCTCGGCGAACCCAAACACAAACGCGCATCAACCTGGCAGGAACGCATGGCACGCGGGATCGCATGGCGCTACTAGTGCCACCGGAAGCACGAGCAAGCAGGCGGTGTTGGCGCGGCCAGTGGCGAGCGACATGGGGGGACGGCGAGAGCGGTGTCGACGGCGGGGAGGGCGGGGTCGGTGGTAGGGATGAAACGAACACCCGCCCGATCTTGTTTCCTAATTGGGGCTTGCGCGGTGCGTCGAGTCGCTTTGGTCACTCCCTCATTGGCTGGACGCCGCCGCCTCCTCGCTCGCCGTCCGCTGGGTGTCCGACAGGGGCACGGTTGCTTATCTTCGCCGGCGGGCGCGGCAACGGGCGATAGGAACCGCAAGTTATGATACAGTCCATATGCTTCTGCGCGCCCGCAGACCAGGGACGGGTCCACATGCCTCATCCGATATCCACATAAATACTCGTCCGGGGAAATTTTATTTTCTCTCGTGTGCACCCTTTGCGTCCGCCCTCGCTCTCGAGCATCCCCGCCCTCTCTCTCGGCGACGACGACGACGAGATGAACCCCTCGACGGAACCCCGCACTTCCAACGTCCTCGTGGAACGTCCCCTCTCGCGGACGTCTACCTCCTCCGTGCTCAAGGAGAAGGTCTCGGACCCGGAGACGCAGCTCGCAAAGGACACGTCCTCACACGACTTCCTCGAGGAGAAGACCCATGTGCCGTACGACGAGCAGGAGAGTGCGTCCAGCAGGCTCTACAAGCGGTATCGACCCTTCATCCTCGCCGCGGTCGCCTTCGTCATTCTCGGCTGGTGGATAAGCTCGACCATTCTGCAGGCTACGCGGCATAGATGGTGCGTCGCCCGTCCGACTCCGATTTGCCGCGCTGCTGACCGAGCCACAGGATTGTGCAGACCCTCTGGGCGTGGTTCTTCATCATCGTTATCGCCTTCCGCTACATCCCCAACAGTGTTGTCACCCGCCCCGTCGGCGCCGTCTTCATTCCCTTGGTTCAAGAACCATTCTATAAACTCCCCTACAATGTCCGGTTGGGAATGGGCTGGTTGGCGCTGTTGGGCATAGTTTTCGGGTCGGCATTCGGATTCCCCTTGACAGCTGTACGTCCACCATATGATTTTTCTGGCCCGGTCATCTGCCTGTGTTTCGCATCTTTCGCCCCTCCATCATTCCGACGTCGCTTTGCCACATTGTCACATTGCCCCACATGCCCCATTTCTCTCTCACGCGTGCAAGAAGAGTTGATATACCTTGCATCCGCCCTATAGAACTCAAGTTACGGTGACCGTGCAATCTCCGTGCTTGGGCTGTTCGTCTTCCAATTCTGCTTCTGGGCAACCAGCCAAAGTAGAAGCCATGTTCCTTGGTGAGTTTCGTCATCTGCGCTGTCTGAACTCAAATTAACATCGCGGAAGGCCAACTGTCATTGTTGGACTGTTCGCGCAGCAGGCGATCGCCATGTTCGTGCTCAAGTCCGGCGCTGGTTTTAGCATCTTCAAGTGGATTGCCTTCCTTGCCAAGGATTTCCTCGAGCAGGCTCTGGCGGTAAGTGACATTTTTATTCTCAGTGGCCTCTTATTGAAGTTCTCGGAAGGGTGCTGCTTTCTTCTTCGATCAAGACATTGTCGACACCAAGCACTGGTTCTTTGTCAACACGGTGAGTCTTGCGTTCGGTTTGTGTGGCCGCCAGAATACTGACATATAAGCGACCAGCTTTCGTCAATCATCTTCTTCATTGCATTTGTGCAAATGATGTACTACCTTGGTGTCATGCAATGGCTCATCAAAGCCTTCGCCTGGGTTTTCTTCAAGATGATGAACGTGTCCGGCGCAGAGGCCGTTGTCGCCGCTGCCTCGCCTTTCATCGGTCAGGGCGAGTCGGCGTGTCTCGTCAAGCCCTACGTCGACCTCATGACGCCGTCGGAGATCCACTTGACCATGACTTCCGGTTTCTCCACCATTGCTGGCTCCGTTCTCTCCGCGTATATTGGCCTTGGTGTTCCCCCACAGAACCTTGTCACTGCAAGTGTGATGAGTATCCCAGCCAGTATCGCGATCAGCAAGCTCCGGTGCCCCGAGCTCGAAGAGCCAGTCACTCGTGGACGCGTCGTCATTGACCGCGGCGACAAGAGTGCCCGTGACCACCCTGTGAACGCACTTCACGCGTTCTCCAAGGGCGCCGTCTTCGGTCTGATTGTCGCTGGTCAGATTCTGTACGTTTTCGTTTTGTTTTCCGATTCCTCCCAGCTGACCAGACTCGAAGCACCAACGTCCTCACTGTCGTCTCGCTCGTTGCCTGCATCAACGGCCTCCTCACCTGGATCGGCAAGGGCTTCGGCATCCACGCGCTGACGCTGCAGCTCATCCTCGGCTACGTGTTCTACCCCGTCACCTTCCTCCTCTCCGTCCCACGGCACGAGATTCTCCCCGTTGCGCAGCTGCTTGCGACGAAACTCGTCGCGAATGAGTTCGTTGCCTATCTCGATCTCCAGGCCATCATGGCCTCAGACAGCCCGCTCAGCGAGCGTGGGTATACCATCGCTAGCTACGCTCTCTGTGGCTTCGCGAACCTCGGCTCGCTCGGCATCCAAATCGGCGTGCTCAGCGCCCTCGCGCCCAGTCGCGCCCGCGTCATCGCGAAGCTCGCGGCCAGCGCGATGATCTGTGGCTTCATTTCGTACGTTCATCCTTGGTACCTGGATCTGAATGGGATACTGACTGGAATCTGCGCCATAGGACGCTGCAAGCTGCAGGTATCGCAGGCATGCTCGTGTAGTTACTGCCTTGCGTGCTCTCTGGCTCGTATTTTATGCTATTTCATCGGCGCTTTGGGATGGCGGCAGGACGCCGCGCTCTGTACTAATGTGTGTAATACATTCGTTTCTTTTCTTGTCCATCATGCGCGAGACAGTGAGACAGTGGTCGGTGTTGACCTGATACAACTAGTCTACATACAAACAAGGGTATAGACGATACAGATGCAAAGCCAAAAATACAAGTGGCAGCGGCGATTATACGCTACGCTGTCACGTTCAAAATCCTCCTAAAACCCTCTGATACTTCTGCTTCGATAGCTTTCCTCGTCGCCAGCACGATCTCCCCATTTTCGCCCTTGGCACTCGACATCCCCTCGACAGCAACCCTGACGATGATCCTCTCCAACTCCGCCACACGCCCAAGCACACTCTCAAGCTTCCCCCACCCAACCTCCCGCAACGCCTCCACGACACACTCCCCACTGCGCACCCGCGCCACATCACCCGCATACCCCACGCCGCGCCGCGGGACGTACGCGTTCACTACGACCTCGACCTCCCTCACCTGCGGCGGGAGGTCCGCCAGCGGCGCGAGCGAGCGCGCAAATAGCGCACCGGAGTGTGTGTGCTGCGATGGGTACGCCAGGAGCGAGTAGTACAGCGGCGGTGGGCCGGCAGCGAGCGGGAACGTCTTTGCGCGGACGGTGCGCGGCGGTGTTCTGAGCGTTAGACGGCGAAGGTTGACGCAGTGCGCGAGGCCGTCGAGGTCAGTTGATCCTGCAGCCAAGTAAACCGGTTTAGGTGAGTAATGACGTATGATTGAAGGAAGGCGAAGAGCTTACCGGCTCTTGCAGGGACCCAGCCGTAGTCCATGGGCAGCCTGATCTCGAGCGAGGACAGCGCGCGTCCTACACGCCGCAGGAAGTCGTTCGTCGCGCTGTGGTCTGCGCGCATGCGGTCTTCGAAGCTGAGGAGCGCGTGTCCCAGGCGGTCCGCGTCCAGCGTGTCGCCGAGGATGTGCAGCGTGTCTGTGGGTCCGCTGAACACGAGCGAGCGCACGGCGATGGCCGCCGACACCGGAGGGGTGCAGGCGCGGGATGAGACGTGTTTGAGGTGGAGTGTGTCGATGCGGTTGAAGAGTTGCAGGAGGCGGGGGAGGCAGGTGACCTCCACGGCTTCGAGGCGGAGGGTGTGCAGCTCATGTTTCTTGGTGGCTCCTGGTGGCGTTCCGCTTTCCTCGAGAACAATCCTATCGCCACACACCTCCAAACGCCTCAGCTTGCTCAGCCTCCCGACGACGTCCTCCACGAAGCCCTTCAGAACGATCTCAGTTCTCCCCGGGCCGGCTAGTGGCTGCGCTACGCAAAGTTCGACGACGTTGTCCCTGAGGCGCGGCGCGTCTGGGAGGGTCCTGCGGAGGTCGTCGAGAGACCCCGTACTGAGACGTAGGGTGTGGAAGAGATGTTTGGTGCTCCGCACATGGAGCGCGCGGCACGCCAGCGTGCAAGCCGCGAGCGACGCGGTGTCGAGACATCGGAGGGGGTCGTCGGGAACGTACAGACAGTCGACGATGGCGTCGAGGAGCTCCTGTGGGAGGCTGTGAATCGACGCAGAATGCATGTTGAGTCAAGCTACAACGATGCAGTACACGCCCGCACCCCGGATTCGCACCTTTAAATACCGTACTGCGGTCTAGCAGGAGACAGCAGCAGCTTACATGCCAGTTCCGGCGTGGTCGGTGGGAGCACAGAAGCCTGCCCCAGGCTTCCAGCAAGGCAGCCGAGAAGCACACTCGGCGCCCCCCTCATCACGAAGGCCCGTGCGGAAGATGCATCTCGCATCCTGGCTGGCTCGGGCGCGGACTGGGGTACGCGGCGTGCCTGGAATCGGAATCGGGCGGCGGTTGCGCATCATTGCGACAGAGCGAATTGGGCAGATGCGCCCTGAAGGTGCAGAGGGCGGACGATGCGAGTCGTGGTGGCGGCGAATGGGGGGCTGCCAGGCGACGGCGAGCGTGGCAAGGCATCTTCTCATGATCTTTGCAACAAAGACCGCGGGATCTCATGCCCCATTGCACAGGAGCCGCGTATCTCACGCCGGTGTGAGGTTGGGCAAAACGTGCGTCCCGAAATTTGAGGATAGGACGCGCATGGGCATATGTGACCTCGCAGGCATACACAGCCGCAATCCCAGGCACTTTGGATGTTGGGCAGATGGCAGTTCCAATCGTTGGGATGTAGGTCGAAGATTTATACAGGAAAAGGGACTCAGAAAGAACGAAAGTCAGCGGAGTACCCGCTCACTACGTAGTGATCGTGTTTGCGTTCAAGTTTCAGCCTTCGAGTCGGGACGATCAAGGCACTACCTTGAAGAATATTTACCAGATAGTGACTCTTTGTTGTTGAAGGCCATTGTACAAGTAATCAAGCAGGCAGTGTGCCATGTTGCGACTGTTTGCACCCTTAGTTGGAGTTGGCTGGTGATTCGTATTTGTGGCGCACTCGATCATTTATATGCTCAATCCGTGCACGCTACCCTGAGTTTATCTTTGTCGCAGCATCGAAGTAACCTACACGACGGCGACAGGCGTTCACAAATAATGGGGCAGCGAAGCAGTGCGAGTACATACGGTTACGAGAATATTTTAGTTTTGTTGCAACTACACAGTCCTCAGACCGTAAACGGAGAAAGACAGTCGTCAAATAGCATATGCAGTAACTCTGTAGAATTACTATCGGTCAGCCTTGCTCTTCAAGGAAAGGAGGCTTTACTTACCTCCTTGCATCCCCCACTTTCTCTTCTGTCACGATGCAGTCTTCGCCCAGGTAACATCGCTTCTCACCCAACTCGACCTGGAGATTCGGATCGAGCCTGCGATATGGGGCTCTCGTAATCACAAGATCTTGGAAGACGCTCTGTCCAGCCGGGGTGAGGTACGACGGCTGCACTACGATTTGGTCCAAGAAATCCTGATTTCCCGACCGGATATCCCGTTCCATTGCTTCAGGCGAATCGAAGTCGTACACGAACATCTTGGCCCAGGGCGAGATAGAGCTGAGCTCCCATAGTCTGTATTGCCAGTGCTCCCAATATTTGCTAGGGTCATTTTCGGGGTGGAGGAGTCGAGAGCCATGCACTATTTCGGGCCTATGGTGATAGTATAGAGAGAAAGGCCGCCATAGGGGATTCGTGTGCAACACACGCGTGTCTTCGCCCCAGTTCCGCCACGGTATCGCACGCAGAGAAGCCTCGCTAGCACCTGTTCCGCAGTTGGCATCCAGTCGGGATACCAGCGCGCGTCCTGGGATCAGGAATTGGAGTTCTACGGCGGTAGACCAATCAAATAAAGTGCGGACTCGTGGGCCGCTCGTGTTCCCGACCTCGACGATGTGCTCTTTTACCTTTGCGACGACAGTCTCCAGCACGACAAGAGGCAATCGGTTATCAACGAAAGGGGCTTCTGTTGGCGCGGTGTCTCGCTGCCTCATGTTGGGTTGGCAATAGAGTCTGATGGACCCGTCGCCATGAAGCTCCTTTGTGTAACAGTGGGCGTTCTTGGGCTGTGGAAGTTGAAACAGGGTCGAATGGTTGAGCACTTCGGTGAAGGAAAGTCGCGTTCCGGGTAGCTTTTTCCATGGTACGATGGCTATACTTGCAGGCAGCGTATCGTCGGCCAGCACGACACATACGAGGCGCTCTTCGTCGAGAAACACGATCTTCTCTGGCGACCGCCCTTGGTCCGAGTCATTGTAGATGGTCTACATGTTTTCAGTAGGCAGTAAGCTTGTATGGCAAGGAATATTGAATACTTACGAGAAGGGCCACTCCACGTCTCCAATCCCGCACAATGCTTTCGCGAAAGGTTTTTTGGGCAGTACGAGCTAGTATTAGGATGAAGTCACCCATAATCTGCAGGTCAATTCGGAGATCAATTTCTTTACTATTATAGGCCGCGAGGATAGGCTCCTTGATCCAAGGAAATGGTCCATTAGTCGACGCGCAGGAAACGACGAGGGAGATAGTCCTGCAAAACACCGTAGAATTCAGTATACATGTTCGGCGACACTACGCGATATTTCACTCACCCGTCGGAGTAGGTTTCGAAAACCACGAGGTCTTGGCTGAGGTCCAACCAATGACCGTGTAGTATTTCAGGACACACCACCGAATTAATCTGGTGCGAGGAGCCTGTGACGTGCGACTGAATGGTGGTCAGGCGCAGATGCCTATAGTTGTGTCTATCGCTCCGCGAAAACGTTTGGCCAGAGATACAAATCACCCCCGAGTCATTGACCCTAGGATCGGGCCACACCGCGTCCCAATGGAGCCTCTGCCGAGCGATTTTCCATTCCGTGAGTCGGTCGCGCCATTCTTGGAAGGTCAAGTCCGGTCTGATCATGGTGTTCGTTGCCGCGCCCGCGAGGAACTCCTCAATCATAAACAGGAGATCGTCTAACTGTGTCACAATTTTGCGTAGTCTGCGGCACACCTATACCAGTGGTCAAAAACGCGCATAATGTATTACAGCCACCGGAAACGTGTACGTACCCTCTGGACCTTTGCGATATCCTTTCCCGGCAAATGTTGCAGTATCCTGATGAGGAGCTCCGTCGGTAACGTGGCTAGTCGACTGTCGGTGTTCTGCGCCACTAGCAGAGTCGGCGCAGTACTTGTGTAGGGGAAATTACCCAGCATCTTGAATGGCCACTGAGGAACTCCGAGCCGAAATGTCCTCTGGGCCTCCGAAGCCGCGGCGTGAACCCCCTTGTACACCGACTGGTCGGTATTCGTAGGCGTAGGAGACCTGAAGTTGAACATGTTTACTACCGTCGTACTGGCGAGCTTGAAGCAAGGTAGAGTGAACGATGAGTGGGTGTCAGAGAGAAGATGAAGTTGGGAAGAGAATGGAGGCCGCTCACCAAGTAATATAGGCAAAAACACGTGTTCCTTTATCAGCGAGCCGGTTCACACTTCTGAGACAGATGTTTAATCTGCCGCTCCAGTCCATGTTTCGGAAATAACGAATAGAGCCGCTGAGGGAGGTATATTTTTGAGTACCGCAAAGCATATTCGAACCAGGTTGACACACCGAAAGTGAGTGACGATCGAACATCTCTCCGACATCGGCCCTATGTGAAAATCATCTGAGAAACAGAGCGGGCTGTCTCTCGTTTGGCGTCCTCATGTCGTCGCACGTCGGAGGCCTGTACACCGCCACACGGTTTATGGTAGCCGCGTGGGGTGCAGAAGGCTGTGGAGTGGCCTGTGGGAAAACTAAACCTTATTGTTGCAGACGGTCCCTCCGTGATTTGCGATTCACAAAAAGGGAGGTAATGTTGAATTATCATACGGTGTAGACGGCTACTGCTTCTTTGGAATCAATATCAGCCGTGTGTAGAGTCAGCCTTAACTTTCATCTTTTAAAAATTGGACCCACTCACTGATGGGTGCATGCGTTGCGTATGACGAAGCAATCCTCACCAAGGATATGGCTTTTGGATAGAATTCTGTGATCGAGGATGATATTCGACTTGAGTCCACGATATGATGCCTTCGTAACCACGTGTTCTCGGAATTCACTACGCTGGGGCCACGAAACGTGTGTCGGTTGCACGATGCCTTCATCTTAAAAGTGCTGCGCGCCGGAATGGATAACGCGTGTCGTAGACTCAGGCGGGTCCAAGTCACAGACCACCACCCGCGCGTTGATGGTCCGACCCCGACTCTGAGGACGAGAAGCTGAAAGCCAAACACAGATACTTCTCTGCGCCGACGACCCTGCTGGGGCCACGTTATGGAGTTGATCTGGTACGGGGAGCCTGCAACGCGCGATGGAAGGACTAGTAGCTCGCGGTACAGCCGTTGCTGTGGTCAGAGGCACAAGTCATGCGAGCCACTGGGGACTCACCACCTGGACCAACGCAGTATTCTTCGCTAGGGTATTGGATTATGTCTATCAGTAGCTCCTGTGGTAATGTGGTGAGCAGATTAGTCTTTTTTACTGGCGGAGTTCTCCTGTAGAAATAATCGATGGACAACCATTCACCGCGTGCTGGCGCCCGTTACCAAGAGTGAACATAGACGCTGTAGGCAATCGTAGTCAGATGTAACTAGAGAACAAA